>CAXKVW010001276.1:0-44025 GCA_964058825.1 Carex arenaria | reverse complement strand
GAACTATGTTTAAATAATTTATTAACTAGAGCAAATCAGATCTCATACAAAAGGAAAAGGTCAAACTGTACAAGCCAAAACTAGTTTGGTGGAGAAACTAAAGAAGGCAATAAATCTTCTAAATAGTCACCACCTCTATGCCTTAAATTAAAATTCATTTGATGTCCCCCCCATAAATTTTCCCCGGGTTTCATGTTTGTTAGGAAACCATTTTCTGCATTTATTGTATCCCATTATTTTATTTTTTATTTTTTTAAAGAAAAACCCATAGTTAGTCATAGGTACATCCTGTTGTTTCCGACTCAGGCTCATCTAAATTTCTTTCTTTTCTTTTATGACAGTGACACAGTGACAAGCTCCTTTCAGATCCTTTAAAAGCTCCGCATTAAATGAAAATACCAGTCATTGATTGAATGCGCACAGACGCTATGTACGGTGTACCTATCGTCTCTTGGCAAATCCAGTTTCTTTATTTCGACCCTTTTTCACATTAAACCCAGTCTTTTATTCGCGTCAAAAAAGCATTGTTCGCTTTTTACAAGAACTGTTCAGACAGTGACACCTAGTGCCAGAACCCTTGTTGCACTGCACAGCACCAAGGCCTATCGCCTTTTTAGTTTAGCCTTTGAATTGATTCGAAATGCACCACAAATAGTTTCCCTCTTAAATTATAGAAATTAGTAGATGAAGGGTGAAGATCGAACGTACTATTGTGTTCTTCGAAATCCAAGCTGAAGTCTTTGGTTCGGCGGCGGCAGCACACTAGCGTCCTCATATTTGGTCCTAAAAAGACAATACATTCAAGAAATGATGATTTAATAAAAAAGCTTTTCAAAATTGTGCAATTAAAGAAAGATCGTGTTTAGATTTACTTGTAATTTGTGTATCTAGTTTCTCATTATGGGGTTTGAGGTGGGGCTTTATATGCAATAATAAATAAGCACACCTTTTTCTGCTATAATTAGCTTGGATTCTTTGTAGTATATATATCCCAGGTCAAAAAGGAACCTTTCATTAGAAAATTATTAAAGGCCCACCTAAAGAAAAATAAATATACTTCTTTTACGAATTTTTTTGAAATTTGAACTAGCGGAGTTCGTGTAGCACTTTAAAGCAGAGAACAAAAGTGAAATGGTGGAACAGTAGAAGAGAGAGATTGGATGGAAAATATGACAATGCTTTCAAAAAGAAAAGAAGCACAAATTTGAAAAGGAAAAAAAAAACAAAGAATTTAGGGATCCTTTCAGAAAAGATAAATTGAAAAAAAAAAAAAAAACGCTTTAGATGTTACGAAGAACTGCATAAGAATTTACCTTTTATTGAAGTGAAGTTTGCTCTTTGGTCCCGTTTTCGTCTCAGAAATCTCTAGCACCGGCAGATCTGTATTTCTAGCACCAGGAGACAATGTGTGACGCGCATCAAGACTAAGCAGCAAAGAAGCTTAAACAAGTGAGCCGGTAGCTGTGTAGCACTAGCTCTCTTTCAGAGAGAGAGAGAGAGGAAGGGAGAGCGAGAGAGTGACAGTGAGAGGGAAGGGAGGGAGCGGGTGCAGGATTTGGATATTATATTAGAGAGAGAAAGAGATTGAGCTAAAAGGTAAGGAAGTAAAAGAAAGAAAAAGGGGAAAAAGGTGAAAAGGGGAAGATAACTAGGTAGCCATGGAAGTCAAAGTTCAGAGGAGAGCAGCAGTTGAAATAAAAATAAAGAAGAGAGTAGTAAGTGGGATGGGGAGCGAGAGCAGAGGTGAGAACGGCGCTTGTTCACTCCAAAGCGGACTCAAAGTCTAACCACCCGCTTTCCTTTCCCTACTCCCCAGTATCTATTCGTTCGTTTTGTTTTGTTTGAGACGGACACAAACAAACCACCCCCCCTTTCCCGAGGTTAAGTCCCGTTGATTTCGTAACTACTGAGAGTGATGATCATTCATTCCGTGATGTTAATGGAATTAATTGACATTAACGTTTACTAACACTATAATAATATTTAGGTTAGATAAAGACAGTAGGGGGGGAGGATTAATTATTGGTTTTCCTGATAATCCCTAGATAACAGCCACAGAGGAATATTGAAATGCAGCTGAAGGGAAGGGATGGCGACAAATGAATACTGCCGTATTGATCGGCGAATAGACTTATAAGTTATAACTAATTAATCTCAGTCAGCCTCAGCCTATTAATGAGTGCGTAATAAACTAAAAATAATTAGGATTTGGAGAAGCTCAATTGCTCTACGACAGTTTGGGTCCGATGGCCATCGGTCTTAAATTTCATAACCGTCTGATCCGTTTTAAAATACATGAGCACGGATATTAAAGCAGACTTGTACGGATATTAAAATGTTATGCACAGATCTTAAAGCGGATCGGACGGTTATAAAATCCAACTGAGTCCGATGGACATCGGACCCAAACTGCTCTCCAATTACTCAAATAGAATACACCTTGAACGGTAAAAAGTAATTGAGTTGAGCGTCACAATTAAGAAACAGTGTGGCAGACAACTGACGTTGCAAGGACCGGCCCGGTACCAAATTAGGCTTCATCCGAGAGATTGGACCTAAGAAACCAAATGCCTGTGACCAGTGACCACCAAGAGAAGAGAACCAAACAAAACCAGAAACCCATCACCAGTTCACCACGGCCCCAGTGCATTGCTTAAAAGATAAGAAATTTAAGATTTTTAGAGTGAGTGGAGGTAAAAAACCATGAACATGACCAGGACCAGGTCACTGCAAAAAGGAAATATGAGGGCGTTGTGTTTTGTCCCACTAATCCTTGTCCTTCTTTTATTCTAAAATTACTTCAGATCCAGTTCCATCATTTTTCTTAGATCCTTTGTAAACCTGCAATATGCTACAACCTGTGTTATTAAATATTAATAGCGTAATGTTTCAAGAAAATATTCATCATAAAAAGGTGTGCGTTACAATGCAATGATAGAAAAAGGCTAATTTTGAAGTGAAACAGCTTTTAAAATAGTGTATATTTTAACAAGTTTTTGAAGGTGCTTGCTGCATGATATGTTGAATAAATTTCTATATCTATCTTTTTATATTGTTATGACTGCGCTAGAATTTGAGTTTTCAAATCGTCTAAAAGTTTGCTCTGGACGAAAAAGAGCAAAAAATTCGTTCTAGCTTTTACAAAGAGTTCATTGTTTTAGGTTGTATTCAGTCCATGAATCTTCAATAAGATACGGTGTGAATCTTTTTTTTTCTAGGTTTGGGGTTTGTGTTTATTTGTGAGGCTGATTGAATTTTGAATTTCAATTCAGACTTGGTGATAATAATTCAAAATAATCCGATTTGAAATAGAATGTACGGAATCTCTTTAATATTAATACTAAAGCAGATCAAACAGTCCGATCCAAACTCAAAACTAGAGTTACCTTGGGTGGTACGAATTCGGGGGGAGGGAATCAAGGGCGCACCCACTTTGTACCGGGAGGCAGCTATTCCTCCTTGGATTTTGAGTTTTAGTGGAAATCTATCGGTCCCGACAACTTTGCCTCCCTGCAAATTTGTTTGCCCCTCTGAACGTTTGATTGGTAATTCGGGGTTAAATTTAGGATTAAAATTAAAATAAATTTCTTGAATAATAATTGGTAATTATAATTACAAATCAGAACATCAGAAATTACAAGTCAAAGCATTGTTTTTTTTATTGAGTACTTAATTAGTTAATAGGTTTAAATCCGACTAACTATTTAAACCTGATTCAATATTTTTGTTTTGCCCCCTAAATGATGTCTAAAATCAAGACTAGAATCACTAATGGTGATAATTATTAAAACAAGACGGACAGACAGCCGGCTACAAGCAAAAGCGGCGTAGAAGATCTGTTATGGCTTCTGGGACATGCAATGCATTGTTATTTGTTAATGCCAAGCTCCCTGGAATCCAAATTCAATAGACAATAGTACGCCAACTTGCAATAAATAGACACTCATGTCAATCACAGTCACAGACAGTTTCTTAGTAACTAACTAATTAACAAAGAAACAAACTACCGTACTAAATCACTAATAAATAATTAAGAGACATGTTTAGGTGCTATAAATAGCATAAGATCTTTTATGCTATGGCTTTAAAAATCAATCATATAAGTTTCAATTTTCGATCTAAGTAGTTCAATAAATTTGTTATATAATAAATTTGTAGAATATTAATTTTTACTATTTATAAAAACCTTTTACTATTTTTAAATGACATAAAATATTGATAATTTTTACTTTTTGTCATCTTCATAAATCATACAAAATAGTAAACAAATTTCAAACGGCATCACTTTTTAAAGTCATACGGCATCGGGAATTTTTAATTTTGTTTTTTTATAAAGTTTATTATGAAATAACATTTATCGCTAATATTTTTAGTGAAATTAAGTGGCTTAGAAAATTATAGCTAATATTACTACCGATTTAGATTTAGTTTTGGACGAATAAGTAATTTAATTATCATTTTTTAAAGGGTAATTATAATATCTCCGCTTAACAGTTCCCTATCTCATACTCCATCAAAGTAGATCAATTCTTTAGCTATAATTACTATTTTTAACTAATTTGTGGTTCCTACAAACTAATTTCTTACTTTACTGTAGTCCCCCTATGTCTTCAATCAAATTCAATTCATTTTTCAAAATAAAAAAATCTAGGATCTAACTCATTAGCAAATTTATAAATATGCTGGAGCAAAAAAATGAATACGCATGATCTGCTAGAGGACGAATACTTGTGCAACCAACAACTCGAAACTATGTCATTACGGATCTTATTTGAAAGAGAAAATTATGTAGAAGATGTTCGTGGTTTTAAATTTGCAAAATTCCTTATAGATCGTCAGAAATATTAGTTAGATTGAACGGAGAAAAAACAAACCACCTCTAAAAACGTGTAAAAGATATGTGAGTGATGTGTTCAGTTTTTTTTTAAATATTTGATATCTTAGGATGAATACTTGATGTATTACAGATGAATATTTGCACGCGACAGTTGTAAAATCTTTCAAATATTAGGCGGTCCCAAAATATCAAGTGGTCCTCCCCAGTTAGTTAGTAGTCACTCAGGTAATTATTTATCGGAGGGGAGGGGACGAGAGATTATTAGCGGGAGACAGCTAGGTGCTCCTTTTTTTTAAATAGAGAATCACTTGATTCTCAATAAGATGCACTTAAATATGAACTAAAAAAATTCAAATATTTTAATTAATATGTACCAAAACAGATGCTGAATGCGTATTCTCTACATTAACTCAAAAAATTCTCTTTTGAGTTAATAAATTTTAACCGTCTGATTTTAAATAGAGCCAATCTGGCTCTTACCTATAATATAAGAGGCTTTTCAATATTAGTGCAGATATAGTCCGCACAAATTTTAAAACAGATTGGACAGTTGATGTTTATTAACTCAAAAGATTCCCTCTTGAGTTAATGCAGATGATACGAATTCAACATGCCCTTGGTTTTTATTTGCTTGATCCAATTTATATAAGAAGGGGTTATATTGACAACTATGTTTACTCGGCGACTGATAAAACAGTTATAAAAAAACAAAAACAGAAATATAAAATTACGAATATATTCTTTATAATTTAGATAAGATGTTTATGAAATTTAGTTCAATTTTCACCGTGCAAGTTCCAATAAGACAAAATTGTTCTTTATTCAAAATTTCAGCTCTACAAACGTCCAGTCAGGTTTGAAATTGCACAAAATTAATATACTATCTATCTAATTGTTGAAGCAATATTTATAATTTTTTTCTCTATATTATTGGTTGATCAATTATCATGATTATCAAATAATTATGTTCTTAGTATAACCTATCTCTTTTATATAAATATGACGTATTTAATGTACTAAAATTTTATTTATGGAAATTGCCAAGATGATTATCTGCT
The DNA here is from genome assembly GCA_964058825.1 of Carex arenaria. NCBI lineage: Eukaryota > Viridiplantae > Streptophyta > Magnoliopsida > Poales > Cyperaceae > Carex > Carex arenaria. The sequence goes on along the minus strand of CAXKVW010001276.1, from coordinate 38,130 downwards.
TTCATTGTTAATGGATTAGCAACATCAGAAATAAATTAAATGCTGGTGTACTTTTTTTTGGTCATTTTGAAACCTCAAAATATCATATATAGCCTACGAGACACGAAACATCATATATAGACTAGTCTATAATTTTTAGCCTATTAAAACATGATCATAACCCCTAGTCCCCTACCTTACCGAGTTGACAAGCTAAGATTAATTACTGACAATAAATTATGAACCGCCCAACAAGAACAATTTGCATTTAAAGAGTTAACATCTTGATACTTCAAGAGTATCAAAAGGGGTTTTTAAAATGCAATTTTATTCACGTATGCGAAAAATCACTGCATATCGTATGTACAAATTTGTGTGCAGAAGTACATGTATGATTTTACTATACATTGTTAAAGAAATACAGACAAAAAAATAACTAATTTATATTACAATAGTTGTCTAACCTAATGGTTTGTACTCTTTATCATATTTTAAAGACTGTATGGGTTCTAATATCCTTTAATGCAGAATATTTTTTGGATTTTTTTTAAATCCGCATGGACCGCATATATGATCCGCATATTAAAACTGCGTGATCTTAACTGCATGAGATTTTGTATATGTAAAGCAACTGCACACATATATAGTTTATGCGGCTATATATTTCTAAGTGGGATGCGATCACATTTTAAAAACACCGCTTATAGTGTTATCCTGCCGATTTTTTTTATTATATATAAACAAATAAAATTTTGAATTATTTTTTTCAAATATATTAAATAAACGAGATTTTGTAGTTATTATTATTTTCTAGCACAGACGAGATTTTTTTTTTTACTAAGATTGTATTTTTAAATACTCATTCTTAAAACGGCACGTTGAAATTCTTGCATTTCAAGAATCGGATTTTCATATTAATACTCGTTTTTTTTTCCAACATAATGTAGGGCTTGTATTTCGGCCCATCTAATATTCTTTAAAAGATTTAATTTTATATTTTTATATTTTTTTTTATAAGCATGAATCCTAAAATAAAATAACAAAATACCAGTAATGTTACAAGTTGGTAAAATATGAAGTCAATTGGTAATAATATTATAAGTTAATATTGATATTTGACATGAAGACAAACAATCAACGGATGAACTCAAAATGAAAAATATTCTGAGCAATCATTAACAAGCTTCTTTTTACAGGAAAATAAACACAAAGGACATGATCTCGATCTGTCATCTTATTGGTTATGTATGGGGATTTTTTTATTTATAGAAATTATAAATTTGAGATGTACGAAAATAGAAAGAGTACCTCGTTTTCAACAAATATAGTAAAATCAGAGACATTGACTCAGATCCATGTTTATGGATGTGAATCATTGACTCATATCCATGGTTTGTTTTTGTTTCACCGTTTTTATTACAAATTTCAACGTTTAAAAAAATAAAAAAAAATAAAACATGGGTCTGAGTCAATGATTCAGATCCATAAACATGGACCTCAGTCAATGATCAAGACCCATAAACATGGATCTGAATCAGTGCTTCTGATCTTGCTATATTTGTCGAAAACGAGGTACTCTTTTTGTTTCTGTACATATCAATTTTATAATTTCTATGAATAAAAAATTTCCTTATGTATGTATATTCGTCCAAGTACAAAAAAGTGAATGATTGGAGATAAAACAGTATTTAATTTACTAATAAACTTAATTTTAAGCATAATAAGTGAATTTGTTAGCAACGTAAAGGTAACGTCATAATCTCTTTAATCAAACTTTTGAATAAAAAAATCATAAAATAGAATTGAAATTTTAAATTAGACGGCATGTGAATGGATAAATTGAATTCTAACATTAGGCATGTTCGGAAGTATCCCAACTCATGGGAATTTGCTGATTTTCAATTTGGGTAGGAGTTACATCTTTTTTGTAATATTGTTTTTGTATGTGATAATTATTTGTGTATTTTTAATGTTGAATTTGCGTTACATTTATTCAATTGTAAAACAAACTTAGTCTTTGTAATAATAATTTTAGTAATAAAAGAGATTATATAATATCAAGTATTTCAAAATAAATATCTCACAGTTATTTCTTGTTATAACCAAACATTCATTTAAATACATTCCTAGCTTTAATTATTTGGCTATATAGTATAAATTTTCATCCTCCTAACAATTTCCAATGCATGTAACACCAAAAAATAGTTGGCTCCTCATTATGATCAATGAATAATGATTGATCTTCACTTTGGGTGTATTTGGATCTCTAAAAATAGCATAGTATTAGCATTGTTTTTACGTCAGTGTACTATTTTTTTTCCTTTATTCTACGTTTAGATCGCCAAAGAATAGATTTATTTATGAGATTAACACTATTCTTGTTAACCCGTTCAATTCAAACGATGGAATAGTGCTAACCTGAAATTAGTATTGTTCTTGCTATTTCTGGAGTTGCATCCAAACGCATCCTATATATTACAAATAATGCGTTATCAACTGAAAAACTGATCTGTATGCTAGCTTTGTGATGTCAAGTACCTATTAAGAAATTCACTTACCAGTGCTACAGCAACCGTTATGCATGGTCTGGAGATAATTTCCATCACTGCAGCAGAACAATGAAGCAAATTAGGCCTTTAGTTGGAGGTTATTGCATTTTATTGATTGCCAGGGACTGATTTGCATAAGTTGTGAACTTGTCAGTATATGTGTTTTCTGTTTTCTGAACAATGTTTACTTTACTTTGTAGTAGGTTTGTTGATGGTTTGTAATAGGCATAGCTGATGTCTAGTTTTATTTTTTGTATTTTAGAGAAAGATAAAGATCATCTAGTCTATTTTTATTTAATTATCTATAAAGAATTTTTATTTTAGTTCTGAATCCACAACTTTCTACACAGATATTGTTATCTTTTACCACTAAATCAAAAGCTAGTTTCTAGTTAAGTTTTTTTCTTTTGAATTGATACCAGAGTGTTAGTACCGATTGTAAAACATTGTACGGATTTTCTATTAATGAGAATTGGTGGACCTCCCCCACTTCATTCAATAAAAAAAAGAGTTACAACTTACAAGTCCATCCTGTAACTTCAATCTAAATTTGAGAAAATTAATGCGGCGGGAGATACTTCTTTTTATTTGTATGAGATTATTGGTGTCAATTCTAAAGAAAATGATTCTAACAAATATTAATTGCAATTTTTGCTAATGCACTAAATAACAATTAACCACTTTTTTAGAAATTAAGGTATCTAAAGTTTCTAACTCTCTGAAATTAATTTTAGAATTTCTCTTAAGCCACGTCAACATAAATTAAAGAAAAGAAAATATTTGAGCCAATCATCTAGCTAGTGTAGAGTTTATAAAAAGTTTCTTAATAAGAAACTCTCCTGCATAGTTTCTAAATAAAAATCTTCCCACATTATTGAAACTGAATTAGAAACTGTCACATCATATTAGAAACTCTCATAGTACTAGAGATATAGATACTCAAAGTAACTAAGGTTATGATTACATTTGATATAATAATAGTTTGAATCATAATTTTTTATGTTTAAATAATTAATCCGAACAACTTAAATGATTTGTATATTAATCTTATTAAATATTAAAATTTACTATATTATAAACTTTGGTACAACTTCTATGAATTTTGAAAGATAGTATATTTTGATATTGAAATATTTATAATTTTGGGTCATCTTTAATTGTTAACATATTCTCAGAAAATATAAATAAATTTCATATAAAATTTTGACGTATAGACTTAAAGCAAAAAGGTTCTTAATGGTGAAAAGTTATTTCTAATGTTTTTCGATTATAAATTTAAAAAAGAGAGACCAGTGTTGTTAATAATTGTATGTGCTTGTCGGACGGACAAGATACCGCCAAGCGATTAATTATGAGTAATTAGGAATAATCGGTTATAATAGAAAATAATCGACCAATTAGCCAATTAGTCAAAAAAATATATGACAGTTTGGCTGTTGCCAACGACTAATTGGACTAAACGACCGTTTTTTACGATACTGAGTGAGACTATGATACTTTGGAATGCGTAGATTGGGCGTGCTTAGGTGTCCTATATATTAATATTTTGTTTTCAAAACTCAAGAAATTGATTTGACTGCTCAATATGATCATCATACGAAAATGTATTTAAAAAATCAAATTTTATGTTCCTTAGAAACTTTAAGATAGGTAGAAAATTTAGATGGTCCATAATATTTAGATCGGATAATTTTCTGTTTATCTAAAAAATAATAAAAAGTTCTTATTAATATAAATTTTAATTTCTAGATATATTTTTACTTGGGAATCGTATTGAACATTTCGGATTATCTCAAGAAGGAGACAGGAGTAGGTCCGATGGACATCGGACCTACTTTTAGGTTCAATTAACCGTAACACCTTACAATTAGCATCAAAATTGAAACAGAACGACACAGATTTTAATGTAGTTTGCACGGATATTGATGCAATCGAATGGTCACTAGATCCATCGAACCAGAGTAGGTCCGATGCCTATCGGACCTACTCCGGATTATCTTAAGAAGATACCAGATGTAATACATATCATCCAATGTGTACCGCAAACTCTGTGCAACACATAAATTCCCGTTTTTTTTAAATCTATACCCATCATTATATTTTATTTAGTGATGGATGTTGATAAAAAATCGACAGAAATTCGGATCGGGTTCAGAAAGAGACGGAGTTAATTTCTGCAGCCAAAAGGATATAGCGTTGCGTGAGATAAGTTATAACTGCTGGAGCACGTCAGAAATTAATTGTGATTTGACGAATGAACCGTATTTGGAATGAATTCAGCTACTTTGTTTGGATGGGTGAAATGACCATTCAATCGCATTAAGATCCGTGCTAAGTACATTAAAATCTGTGCAGGTCTGTTTCAATTTCCGTGCATAATAATCTCAGTGCTAATTGTACGGTGTCAGAGTTAATTGAACTTAAAAGTAGGTCCGATGCCCATTGGACATACTCTTATCTCATTTGGAATTCGTATCCTCTGCATTAACTCAAAAGAAAATCTTTTGAGGTAATTAACCTCAACCATCCGATCTGTTTTAAAATTTGTGTACTAAATTACATATGAATCATACGGCATCGGGAATTTTGGATTTTGTTTTTTTTTTTAAAGTCTATTACGAAATAAAATTTATCGCTAATTTTTTTAGTAAAATTAAGTGGCTTAGAAAACTATCGCTAATATTACTACCAATTTAGATTTAATTTTGGACATATAAGTAATTTAAATAGAGTATCGATCACTTGATTCTCAATAAGAGGCACTTAAATATGAACTCAAAAAAAATTCAAATCTTTTAATTAATATGTACCAAAACAGATGCCCTTGTTTTTTTATTTATATAAGGGGTTATATTGACAACTGTGTTTATTCGGCGACCGATATTACAGTTATAAAACAAAAACACAAACACAAATATAAAATTAGGAATATATTCTTTATAATTTAGATAAGATGTTTATGAAATTTGGTTCAATTTTCACCGTGCAAGTTCCAATAAGACTAAATTGTTCTTTATTCAAATTACTCTACAAATGTCCAGTCAGGTTTTAAATTGCACCAAATTAATGCACTACCTATGTAATTGTTGAAGCAATATTTATAATTTTTTTCTCTATATTATTGGCTGATCAATTATCATGATTATCAAATAATTATGTTCTTAGTATAACCTATCTCTTTTATATAAAAATGACATATTTAATGTACTAAAATTTTATTTATGGAAATTGCCAAGATGATTATCTGCTTTCATTGTTAATGGATTAGCAACATCAGAAATAAATTAAATGTTGGTGTACTTTTTTTTTTTGCTCATTTGAAACCACAAAATATCATATATAACCTACGAGACACGAAACATCATATGTAGACTAGTCTATAATTTTTGGTCTATTAAAACATGATCATAACCCCTAGTCCCCTACCTTACCGAGTTGACAAGCTAAGATTAATTTCTGGCAATAAATTATGAACCGCCCAGCAAGAATAATTTGCATTTAAAAAGTTAACATCTTGGTACTTCAAGACTCAAGAGTAACAAAAGGGGTTTTTAAAATGCAATTTTGTTTATCTATGCCAAAGATTACCGCATATCGTATGTACAAATCTGTATGCAGAAGTATATGTACAATTTTACTATATATTGTTACAGAAATATAGACAAAAATATAATTAATTTATATTTCAATAGTTGTCTAATCTAATTGTTTGTGCTCTTTATCATATTTTAAAAACTGTATGGGTTCTAATATCCTTTAATGCAAAATATTTTTCGGATATTTTTTGAAATCCGCATGGACCGCATATATGATCCGCATATTAAAACTGCATGAGATTTTGTATGTGTAAAGCAACTGCGCATATATATATATATTTCATGCGGCTACATTTTTTTAAGTGGAATGCGATCACATTTAAAAAAACACTGCTTATAGTGTTATCCTGCCGATTTTTTTATTATATATAAACGAATAAAATTTTGAATTATTTTTTTTGACTAAGGTTCTATTTTTAAATTTCTATTATTGAAATTGCTGGTATTTCAAATTCAGCTTTGAAATACTCATTCTTAAAACGGCACGTTGAAATTCTTGCATTTCAAGAATCGGATTTTCATATAATACTCGTTCTTTTTTTTTCCAACAGAATGTAGGGCTTGTATTTCGGCCCATCTAATATTATTTATAATATACTATTTTATATTTTCATATTTTTTTTATAAGCATGAATCCTAAAATAAAATAACAAAATACCAGTAATGTTACAAGGTGGTAAAATATGAAGTCAATTGCTAATAATATTATAAGTTAATATTGATATTTTACATGACGACAAACTAACAACTGATGAACTCAAAATGAAAAATCTTCTGAGCAATCATTAACAAGCTTCTTTTTACCGGAAAATAAACACAAAAGGACATGATCTCGATCTGCCATCTTATTGGTTATGTATGTATATTCGTACAAGTACAAAAAAGTGAATGATTGGAGAAAACAATATTTAATTTACTAAGGGGGGAGTTTGGATGGGGGAAGAATAGCTATTATTTCATATTAGCACTATTCCGAGCTACTAATTTATGTTTGGGTGTTTTTGGATTAGCGAATAGCCACTATTCTTTGTTTGTCTTTTGTGGAATTGTTCACTATTCTACTAATTCTACAAAATGTTGGAACAGCTATTGTTTTCAAATTAGAATAGCTACTATCTTTATAATATTCTTGATTCATCCGAACGCACCCTAATAAACTTTTAAGTAAGTGAATTTGTTACCAACATAAAGGTAGCGTCATAATCTTCTTAATCAAACTTCTGAATAAAAAAAATGAAAAATTAGTTATTTGCCACTTCAAAATCTTAAAATTTGAAGAAAATTATCCCAAAATTAGAAATCACCCTAATGCCACTCTGAGAATGATATTTTAGTCATTAATTATTATTATTTCTTAACAAGACTAATACAGTATTTGTGGCAAAATTAAAAATTAACTTAGTTTAGAGTGGCATTAGAATGATTTCTAATTTCGGGATGGTATTTTTCAAATTTTAAGATTTTGAAGTGACAAATAACTAATTTTCTCCAAAAAAAAAATCATAAAATTGAATTGAAATTTTAAATTAGACGGCATGTGAATGGATAAATTGAATTCTAACATTAGGCATGTTCGGAAGTATCCCAACTCATGGGAATTTGCTGATTTTCAATTTGGGTAGGAGTTACATCTTTTTTGTAGTATTGTTTTTGTATGTGATAATTATTTGTGTATTTTTAATGTTGAATTTGCGTTACATTTATTCAATTGTAAAACAAACTTAGTCTTTGTAATAATAATTTTAGTAATAAAAGAGATTGTTATAACAGAACGTTCATTTAAATACATTCCTAGCTATAATTATTTGGCTATATACTAAAATGTGTAAATTTTCATACTCCTAATAATTTCCAATGCATATAACACCAACAAACGCATACGTAATAGCAGGTAGTGTAATTTCCTATGTATAAATTGAATCTCGAGGATGCTCTCCGATGAAATATGAAGTGTTTAATGAGTTGGCTCCTCCTGATTGATCTTCATTTACGTTTGAATCTCTAAGAATTAATAATATAGTACTATTAGTATTGTTTTTGAGTCAGTGTACTATTTTTTTCCTCTATTCTACGTTGGATTGCTAAAGAATAAATTTATTCCTAAGATTAGCACAATTCTTGTTAACCCATCCAAACGATAGAATAGTGCTAACCCAGAGTTAGTGATATTCATGTTATTTCTGGGTTGCATCCAAACGCACCCTTATATATATTACAAGTTAGGCATTATCAACTGTATGCTATCTTTGTGATGCATGTCAGGGACCTATTAACTTACCAATGCTACAGCGGAAGCACAGGTTACAACCCCTATGCATGTTCTAGAGATCATTTCCATCGATGCAACATAAGAATGAAGCAAATTAGGCCTTTAGTTGGTTGTTATTGCATTTTATTGATTGCTAGGGACTGATTTGCATAAGTTGTGAACTTGTCTGTATTTGTGTTTTCTGTTTTCTGAACAATGTTTACTTTACTTTGTAGTAGGTTTGTTGATGGTTTGTAATAGGCATAGCTTATGTCTAGTTTTATTTTTTGTATTGTAGAGAAAGATAAAGATCATCTAGTCTGTTTTTATTTAATTATCTATAAAGAATTTTTTATTTTAGTTTTGAATCCACAACTTTCTACACAGATAGTGTTATCTTTTACTACTAAATCAAATGCTAGTTCCTAGTTAAGTTTTTTTGCTTTTGAATTGATACCAGAGTGTTAGTACCGATTGTAAAACATTGTACGGATTTTCTATTAATGAGAATCGGTGGACCTCCCCCACTTCATTCAATAAAAAAAAGAGTTACAACTTACAAGTCCATCCTGTAACTTCAATCTAAATTTGAGAAAAATAATGCGGAGGGAGATACTTCTTTTTATTTGTGTGAGATTATTGGTGTCAATTCTAAAGAAAATAATTCGAACAAATATTAATTACTTTTTTGCTAATGCACTAAATAACAGTTAACCACTTTTTTAGAAATTAAGTTATCTAAAGTTTCTAACTCTCTGAAATTAATTTTAGAGTTTCTCTTAAGCCACGTCAACATAAATTAAAAAAGAGATAATATTTGAACCAATCATTTAGCCAGTGTAGAGTTTATAAAAAATTTCTTAATAAGAAACTCTTCTGCATAGTCTCTAAATAAAATTTTTTCCACATTATTGAAACTGAATTAAAAACTGTCACACCATATTAGAAACTCTCATAGTACCAGAGATATAGATACTCAAAGTAACTAAGGTTATGATTACATTTAATATAATAATAGTCTGAATCATATTTTTTTATGTGTAAATAATTAATCCAAACAGCTTAATATGATTTGTATATTAATCTTATTAAATATCAAAATTTACTATATTAGAAACTTTGGTACAACTTCTATGAATTTTGAAAGATAGTATACTTTGATATTGAAATATTTATAATTTTGGGTCATCTCTAATTGTTAACATATTCTAAAAAAATATAAATCAATTTCATATAAATTTTTTGACGTATAGACTTAAAGCAAAAAGGTTCTTAATGGTGAAAAGTTATTTCTAATGTTTTTCGATTATAAATTAAAAAAAAAAAGAGACCAGTGTTGTAAATAACTGTATGTGCTTGTCGAATGGACAAGATACCTCCAAGCAATTAATTGGGAATAATTAGGAATAATGGGTCATAATAGAAAATAATCGGCCAATTAGCCAATTAGTCAAAAAAATATATGACAGTTTGGTTGCTGCCAACGACTAATCGGACCAAACGACCGTTTTTTACGATACCGAGTGAGACTATGATACTCTGTAATGCGTAGATAGGGCGTGCTTAGGTGTCCTATATATTAATATTTTGTTTTCAAAACTCAAGCAGTTGATTTGACTGCTCAATATGATCATCATACGAAAATGTATTTAAAAAATCAAATTTTATGTTCCTTAGAAAGTTTAAGATAGGTATAAAATTTAGATTGTCCATAATATTTAGATCGGATAATTTTCTATTTATTTAAAAAATAATAAAAAGTTTTATTAATATAAATTTTAGTTTCTAGATACATTTTTATGTGGGAATCATATTGAGCATTTTGGATTGTCTCAAGAAGGAGACAGGAGTAGGTCCGATGGGCATCGGACCTACTTTTAGGTTCAATTAACTGTAACACCGTACAATTAGCATCAAGATTTGTGCACACGAAAATTGAAACAGAATGACACAGATTTTAATGTAATTCGCATGGATATTGATGCAATTGAATGTTCATTAGATCCATCAAACCAAAGTAAGTTTGATGGACATCGGACCTATTCCGGATTATCTTAAGAAGATACCAGATGTAATAAATATGATCCAATGTGTACCGCAAACTCTGTGCAACACTTTTTTATCAATACCCATCATTATTTTTTATTTAGTGATGGATATTGATAAAAAAAATCGACAGAAATTCGGATCGGGTTCAACAAGAGACGGAGTTAATTTCTGCAACAAAAAGGATCTAGCGTTGCGTGAGATAAGTTATAACTGCTGGAGCACGTCAGAAATTAATTGTGATTTGACGAATGAACCGTATTTGGAATTCATATCCTCTGCGTTAACTCAAAAGGAAATCTTTTGAGTTAATTAATCTCAACCATCGATCTGTTTTAAGATTCGTGTGTACTATATCTGCACTGATATCGAAAGACCCTTATAATATTATAGGCAGTAGCCGGATTGACTCCATTTAAAATCAGATGGCTGAGATTCATTAACTCAAAACATTCTCTTTTGAGTTAATGCAGAGAATACGTGTTACACAAATATAGTGAACGTGTATGCTCTGCATTACCCTAAAAGAAAATCTTTTGAGTTAATGAATTCGTATTTGTGGGGATGAATTCATATCCTCTCCAATATTGCACAAGAGAATATTTTACAATTAGTGAATCCGGACCATTATTTTAAATTTGGCACGAATCTCAAAGCACAATAATACTGCCCCCTGCTTTAGCCGAATTCCAAAGTAGTGAGATTTAATCCCAAACAGTAAAGTGAGCCCATCCTCTACAGTATTAGATAGGAGTTGAAATTATGTATTTCTTAAAATACGTGGTAATTTTCTTATTTTGGAACATATGTAATCGTACCTGGTAAATTTGAAATAGTAGAATAATAATAGGATTAGGTATGTTTTAATCTATTAAAAAAAATCACTGTTTCATTATTTACCTTATCCTGACCTGTTTGGTAAGAGCATATAGAAGCAGTCGTATTTTTATTCATTTGTTTTATAATGACATTTCACCGATTTTTTTAATACATTTAATTAAATAAAAATTCTAAATATGCCCTCAGTTTTTATAAAATTTGAAAAATGTCGCAACCGTCAGGTATTCTTGTGGTTCACTTCCGAAGAGAACCGATGGATATCCCGGCAGTTTGCTATGGAAATAAAATAAAATAAAATATAAATTCTGAATTTGTCTCTCCTTCCATTCACAATTCACTCAAATCCAATGGAAAAAAAAAAGAGAGAGAAAAAGGGAGAGTAGAGACGATTTGAATATTAAATATTATTGTATTTTTATGGACAAATTGATTATCTTAAAAGTTTGTATGAACACACTAGAGATTCTCCCTTCACAAAACAGAGTCCAAACCATTCTTTTAATATTCCAAGAATCTCAAAGTACAAATAATTCTGGCCTCTGCTCAGTTCCAACTTCCAAATAGGCACCGTTTTTTAATTAATATGAAAACGTAAAATAATAAGCCCAACGTCCAATACGTGAGAGGATACTTGTCCAAAACTATAGCTCATGATCAATAATAGGCCTTTTAACTAGGCTTGATGAAATAAGGAATGAGCCTTTTAACATAAAAGTGCACATGAAGGCCCAGAAGGCAATCAAAGGGAATATTGGGCTTCTTGAACTATTTCTCATTAATTTCTTATTTCCGTCTTGGGTCCTACAATTCTAGAAATAAGCAAATAGATAGAGCATTGATAAATAAAAATATTGCTTTTAAACTTAGAAAGAAAACCCTTTCAAAAGCCTTAATAATTTTTTCCAGAAAAACTTGGGCTGCAGCTGCATAACTATTTTGTTCCTGCCATGAAATAATTTACAAAAAATATCTTCACAACTCAAGTAAAAATCAATTGCCACTTATTTAATGTGACATGCAAAGTGGGATACAAATCAATTGCCACTTAAACGCTTTGTTTAGATGGAGAATAGAGAAAAGGAGGGAATAAAAAAAAAGAAATATTTCTTTCGAATTGTATTTAGTTGACAAAATTATGTCGGAAGTGAAGGATACAGAAGGTAAATGATTAACCTTGCGTGATTATAATTAATAGAAGATAACGGATGAAAATAAATTTTGTTGTAAATATTTTCTAGAAAAAATGATATATATATCCAACACTATATCTTACTAATATATTTTTTATACAAGTTTCTTTGTCACGAACCTATAACAGCCACTGAATTTCTCATTAACCTTATAAATTTTAATTAACGCAAGTAAAGAAATAAGATAAAAAGAAAAGTTATATTTATTTTCTCTCATTAGTCATCCAAGAGATTAAATATGTTAATCTTCCTTTTTATTTCATTCCATTCTCTTCTATTCTTCACCTTCATTCCCTTCCCTTCCTATAATCTCTACCCAAACAAGATGTTATGGATGAAACTGTAATTCTCTCATAGTCATAAAGCCAATGACCATGACCCATTAAAAACAGGCTAATGGAAAGACCGGAAAGCTTGTGCACTAGTCGGAGCGATTTGAATTCAAAAGCAAATGAGAGTATTAAGAGTTTGACCGAAGAAAGATAGGGGAAATTATGAATAAAGTGGGAGTCATGTGTGGATCAGACTCTTATTCGGGTCCGGATCCCCTAAATTAACTCAATTTTTGAGTTTTGAATCGATGATGTGTGCGTTTCAAATGCGTCTCGGGATTTGAATTCATTATCAGAATGTGTGCGCTTCAGATCCGGATGGATTGTCTCGGATTCAAATTGAACGGTCCCGATTTAAAACCCAAAAATTGGATTACTTCATTGGATCTGAATTGCTCTTATTCAGGGCCAGGAAGGATGCATAACTTTTGTTAGAGGGTGCAGAAATTAGATTTAAATAATTTATTGAGTTAAAACTCATTAACTAATCGGGTACTAAATTAAATTATTAAAAAATAAAAATTATAATTATTGATCAAATTATTAAAAAATGTAAATTATTAATTAATAAAATAATACGAGATATTATATAAATCAACTTTGTTATAAACTACTAACTAAAAAGAAATCATCATGATAATAAAATTATATAAGAATATATATATATACACACACACACACACACACACGAATATAGAGTAGAACTAGGGTGCTCCTAAGTTCACCCAACCTCTTGTGAACTTGACTTCAAAATATATCGAATCGACTTTAAACGATGAATCCAAACCGTTGAAATCCTTCTACCTAATATTGATGCGTCTACATGTGAAAATTTTAAAGTTTCGAATTAATTTAATATAGAGTCAAGTGGTTAAAGGAGTCCAAAAAATGAATGCATTAAAATTAATTTATAAACCTTAAACTTTTGACCACTTGACTCTATATTAAATTAATTCGAAACTTTAAAATTTTCACATGTAGACGCATCACTCATTAGGTAGAAGAGTTTCAACGGTTTGGATTCATCGTTTAAAGTCGATTCGATATATTTTAGAGTTAAGTTCACAAGAGGTTTGGTGAACTTAGGAGCACCCTAGTTCTACTCACGAATACACACACACACACACACACACACACACACGAATATATATATATATATAGAGTCCGGCTATGCTCAAAACGTTTGTTCTTGGGCTCAGGAACAAATGGTTCGGTTCTCCAATTTTCAAAGTCCAAACGGTCGATCCAAACCGACAGATGTTTAATCTATATTAAAATGTGCTTGGAGACCAAATTTTACATTTTTTGGAATTTTTTTACTATTTATTAAGATGGTTTGAAAATTGCTGCTTTTATTAAAATTCTGCACCATTGAAAAACAGCGATTTTCAAACCATCTTAATAAATAGTAAAAAAATTCCAAAAAATGTAAAATTTGGTCTCCAAGCACATTTTAATATAGATTAAACATCTGTCCGTTTGGATCGACCGTTTGGACTTTGAAAATTGGAGAACCGAACCGTTTGTTCCTGAGCCCAGGAACAAACGTTTTGAGCATAGCCGGACTCTATATATATATATATTTATATATATATATATATAGTAAATCTAGAGTGTGACGTGTTCACAGAGGGGGGTTGGTGAGCACAACTCCAAAAATACATCGGATTGGCTTCAAATGACGAATCCAAACTGTTGAAATCCATGTACTTCATGAGTGATGCATGTACATGCAAAATTTTGGAAGTTTCGAATTCATTTGCTAGGAGGTCAAGCGGTTAAAGTAATGATGAAAAATGAATATATAAAACAACTAATAGAATAACTTGTTAAAAGATTTATTACTTTGACTGCTTGACCTCGTAGCACATGAATTCAAAACTTTCAAAATTTTGCATGTACATGCATCACTCACGAAGGACATGAATTTCAACGGTTTGGATTTGTCATTTGAAGCTGATCCGATGTATTTTTGGAATTGTGCTCACCAAACTCTCTTGGTGAGCACGTCACACCCTAGATTTACTATATATGTACATATATATGTATATGTACATGTACATGTATATGTACATATACATGTATACATACACATATATGTATACATGTATATGTACATATACATGTACATGTACATGTACATATACATGTACATGTACATGTACATATACATGTACATGTACATGTACATGTACATGTACATGTACATGTACATGTATATGTACATATACATGTATACATATATGTGTATGTATACATGTATATGTAGATATGTATATATACATATATATGTATATATACATATCTACATATACATGTATACATACATATATATATATATATATATATATATATATATATATATATATAGTAAAACTAGGGTGCTCCTAAGTTCACCCAATCTCTTGTGAACTTGACTCTAAAATATATCGAATCGACTTTAAACAATGAATTCAAACCGTTGAAATTCTTCTACCTAATGATTGATGCGTCTTCATGTGAAAATTTTAAAGTTTCGAATTAATTTAATATAGAGTCAAGTGGTCAAAGGAGTCTAAAAAATGAATGCATTAAAATTAATTTATAAATCTTAAACTTTTGACCACTTGACTCTATATTAAATTAATTCGAAACTTTAAAATTTTCATATGTAGACGCATCACTCATTAGATAGAAGGGTTTCAACAGTTTGGATTCATCGTTTAAAGTCGATTCGATATATTTTAGAGTCAAGTTCACAAGAAGTTTGGTGAACTTAGAAGCACCCTAGTTCTACTCTATATATATATGAATAAAAAAAATTAAAAGATATGAAATAAGTGTTTATACGAGTAGAATTAGAATTTACAGGTGGAAGATGAATGAGAGTGTGAGGACTGAAACCGACAAGTGAGGACGCAATTATTAATTGGTTTACTTGACTTGGTAATTAAACAGGTCAAGCAACTAGTCCTAGACTCCTAGTCCTAGTCGTGGTCTCCTTTCACCTTTCAAACGAGTAACACGATCATGGAACAAAAAAACATGCACAAAGATCAGTAACATTCATGTCCATGAAAATAAATCTGCTGCAATTCTGAAACCAGTGAACAGTAATTCTGAAATTTTTGTAATTTTAATTTAGTCATCGAATTTTTTTTGAGAATGCATCTCGAAACAACTGATTTTTCTTTGCACGTATTTTGAAATAATTTGACAGTTGGATTTGGATTACAGGGATTTCAAGATTACTGTTCATTGGTCTCAGATTTTAGCAGATTCGGATACGATGTCCATTAATATAAAAAAAGATAAAATGCCCAAATTAGTTTTGTATACATATAGGCAACACAATGCATGTTTTATTAGCCAATTTTATTTTTTGTTTGCCTTCAAAAGATTCTTAGCATTAAACATTTAAAACAAAAATGCGAAGTTTTGAAATGTTACAAATAATCAAACCAGCAGAATTTGATATCTAAAGAATAAAGAGGGCCTATAATAATTTTATCAAATTAAACTAAGTCATCACAAATTAATTGTAAATATAATTAAGTAGTCTTCTCGTGTCTTCTATAAATTTAAAAAAGAATCTAATTTTACTTCATTATGTAATATTCGTGCTCTCTTCAAATAGAATTTGTCTTTTATACTTTTTAAAGTGCTCCAATTTAATTCGTCTCTCATTAGAGAAAGCAATGCACAAGTTATGTGCATCAGGAGTGTGTTTAGATTCACACTGTCCGGTCGTAATTCGGATCCTCCGGTACAAGGTGAAATGTACGGAGTCTCTTTAATATTTGTGCGAATTCTGATTGGACGTGATATGAATTCTCTTCGACAGTACTGCATATGTTCTAACCTGGAACTCATATTCTTTGCATTAATTTTGATTTATTGCAAATTATCCGGACCGTCCAATCTATATTGGTACAAATATTAAAGGGAACCTAAGCATTACATATTTGGATTAGATTGATCTGAAATCCGATCGGACGGTCCGGATTTAAAATCCAAATATGAGGTAATGCACAGGATACAAACTCTTTTAACCTGTGGGCCTTTCTAATTTTAGGGTATTTCTTATATCAAAAGTTTTGATAAATTAGGAATATCAGGAAAATAATATACATTTGATTTTTGATATGAACAAGGAAATTTTTTAAGAGGATAGGAATTCAGAGATTAGGTGGATTATATTAGAATGATTATTCTAGAAAGTTGGACCTAAGAAAATGGAAGAAGATACTTAAAATTGATGGAATTACTATATAGACCTACACCTTGACCTAGCTAAGCTATATATAAACGTCTATTGTTGAGTGATAAAATTATCATTCTTAATTAGCACCTTATATTATATAGGCTCTAAAAAAAGAATTATAGTCATGTTTGGTTGTGGAGTATGTAGTGGATAAATTCTCTACTCCACTTTTAAGGAGTCAAATGAGAAGTAAATTTGAATGAGTAAGATGGAGTAACATTTGAGTTAATCCGGATTAAGTTACTCCGGATCAAAATTTGCTTCTTTTCTTGAGAAAATGAGCACCCTCATTTTCTTTCATTTGGATCGTTCAAAATCTATTGCACGGCTTCAATTAAATCTGAATCATTTTAACAGATTAAATTGATTTGGAAATAGAAAGTAATTGAGTCCGTGCGATGAATTTTGAACGATCCAGATGGAAGAAAATGAGGGTTATTCTTTTCTCAAGAAAAATGAGAAAATGATCAGAGTCGGTTCCAAGTTACTCCACCTATGGGTCTCGCAGCTAGAGTAACATTATGTTATAATTTCTCTCTCTTCATTAGTTTACTCCACCAAATTCCAACCAAACATAATTATTTTAATTTGCTTTATATTGGAGTAAGAAATTTAATCAAGAGTAACTTTATTCTACAATCAAACATGACCTATGTGTATTGACTATTGACATAGCAGTTTGAAAGAACATTGAAATTAACATATCATGTAAATAGTAAATTTCTACATTACAGGTGCGTTTGGATGAATAAAAAATAGTGCAAGGATAGTAGCTATTTTAATTTGGAGAATAGTAGCTATTCCAACATTTTGTAGGATTAGTAGAATAGTGAGCAATCCCACAAAAGACAAACAAAGAATAGTGGCTATTCGCTAATCCAAACACATCCAAATGTAAATTAGTAGCTCGGAATAGTGCTAATCCAAAATTAACCAAGATATAAACTACATATCATGAGCTTGCATGCTTTGTGACAAAGTCAATTCAGGCTTGTTGGTTGTTACCTACATCAAACATAATTTATCATTACTTTGATATTAATTAACAAATATATATATAGTGCGACTAATATATTTTTGGTAGCATTTCGGCTGAAATACATCCAACTCGTTTTTCAATTTTTGAAGTCCAAAAAGTTGATCCAAACCGTTAGATGTGATATATATATTAAAATGTGTTTGGAGACCAAATTTTATATTTTTTTGAATTTTTTTACTATTTATTAAGTCACTTTGAAAATCGCTGATCCAACGGTGGCTTAACCAAACAGTGAAACCGTTGGATCAGCGATTTTCAAAGTGGCTTAATAAATAGTAAAAAAATTCAAAAAAAATGTAAAATTTGGTCTCCAAACACATTTTAATATAGAGATCACATCTAATTGTTTGGATTGACTTTTTGGACTTTGAAAATTGAAAAATGACTTGATTGTACGGGAGCTCAGGAACAATCGATTATATAATAGCATGTGGGGTAGTCTGCGGGTAGTCTTTACCGCACACGACAGTAACAGTACCGCATGCAGCATAGACATAAGCTAAAAATATATATTAGCATGATTAGAAATGATAAAAAAACCTGAATCCTAAAAAATCTCTATATATTTCAGTCGATCACAAAGTAGCAGCACCGCATTAGACTCAAAATATCCGAATATACATAGTATTTCTGAAAGTCTACTGGCCCCACCCATTCCTTGGTCTATATAAATCGTTTTCCACCAATTCCTTGGCTGAAAACCTGAAACACAACAAAAGCAAATTAATTTTCCCTCTTAATACATATACTCTAGCTCAGCTCTCCAGTTTTAAGTCACTAAAAAGTAATTAACAGCAAATGGCACCAGACAGTTCCTTGACCTTCCGTGTCCACAGGCGCACTGCAGTGCTTGTCAGTCCTGCCGAGCAGACACCGCATGAGTTCAAACGTCTGTCCGACATAGACGACCAAGAGGGATTGCGGTTCCACATCCCCGCGATCATGTTCTACCGTTACAACCCGTCCATGAATGGCAGAGATCCTGCTAAAGTTATCCGGGATGCCTTGGCCAAGGCATTGGTCCCGTACTACCCGTTTGCTGGCCGTCTAAGGGAACTCCAAGACGGATCGAGGAAGCTGGTGGTTGAGTGCACCGGTGAGGGTGTTCTGTTCATCGAGGCTGATGCTGATGCGTCCCTCGAGCAATTCGGTGATTTGCTTCAACCACCGTTTCCATGCTTAGAGGAGCTTCTGTTTGATGTCCCTGGTTCGAGTGAAGTGCTTAACTCACCTTTGCTCTTGATCCAGGTATGATATCTATATATGGGCACTTTATGTGTACCTATGCATGTTAATTTTTTTTCCTTTTAAAAGTTCTGACTGATGAAATCATCAAGGTGTAAATATATCTTCCATATAATGGCTAATAAATGGGCTTTCCTGATCTAGTAAAAAAATTTAAAATCTAGTTAACATTTTGCATAAATAATTAGAAAAAAAATGTATGATATATGATTAAACGAAACATATATGTGATTCATTAATTAGGGGGACAGCAGGTAGGTCCGGTGTCTAAGCTTGCAAACTGTTAGTTAATTAATTAATGTTTGAAGGACAATTTATAATTTCCTTTATATATTAGACCGATATACGTCCTTATGGGTGTCAATGGGTACAATACGGTAGAGTGGAAGCATTTTCATATCATATCCACTGAGAGTTGACCTTACTCATACTCTACTTTTATCCGTTAAAAATTTGTTTTATCCTGTCCTACCTGTACTCATTAAGATTAGTGGATAACGAAACAGTAGTTGGTGAATAACGAATAATACTAATATAATGGTTTTATTATTTTTATAAATATACTATCAAAACTCATCATGTCATACATATGCAATCACAATTACTAATATAAAAATCAAAATGCAAACATGCAATCAATTCTAACTAATAATTTTTTTATATAAAGAAAAAAATAAAAAATACAAATATCTCTTCTAACATATTCATAATTCAATTCGTAAATTAAATAATAAAACATTCAAATAAAAAAGTAATATGTTTAATATAATATTCATCTTACAACAAAATACATGCATTTTCTCATAAATTAACGTTGATACAATGATATGAGAAACATAAAATTGAATAAATTGAATATAATATTTATGTATCTATATGTAATTTATTTTATATATACCCGTTCCCCAATGGGTATGAATAGCCTTTACCCGTATACCCAAATCTGTTTAGCTAATGAAAGAAAATTCTTATCCATATCCATACTCAATAATTAAGCTAACAAAAAAAAATCTTACCCACACTCGTCTTATCGAATACGATACGGATAGAATAAACAAGTAAACAATTTTCATTGGCACCCCTATATGTCCTTGAGCTAAAATATTCATGAGCTGATAGTCACAGAAAACAATACTTGTTCTCACTGAATTTTAAAATTATTTTTTTAATTGAAAAATAAACGATGCCTTCTTGAGCCAATATCTTCTTGAGCTAGTTCTTCACTAGATCCTAATTCCTCGTCTTCTCCCCCTGAAAGAATTGTGCTTGATTTGCTAATCTGTTCTTCCTCCACATACTCAACCTACTCTTGATGTGTTTCTTCGGGAAAAATAAAGATATTTGGAAGTGACATAATTGGTTGGCTTTGTGCATTTAAATGTGTATTTTTCTGTCTATTTGATGGGTAATATGGTACGCTTTCAATAAATGACAAATCTCTTGAGACGTAAAGTTTATGACTTTTTAGATCATAACATTTATATTCTTTTTTTTTGTTCTGATGAGTAACCTAGGAATATGGTTTTAACAAATTTAAAACAAATCTAAAAAAAATTGTTAACATATTCTGTCTCGTTATCTGATCTAAAAATCTTAATTTTGGCACTATGTTGGTTTCAACAAAGTTAAAGAATTCTTGAAAGCAAGAGAACACTTCACTTTTGCTTTTAAAAGATAAATCTAGGTAGTATGAGAATAATCATCAATGAAGGTTACAAAATAATAAAAATTATTATATGAATCAACAGGACTCCAAACATCAGAGTAAATTAAATCAAATCATTTTTCTGATACATTAGTAGATAAAGAGAAAGTTAATCTAGTCTATTTTGAAAGCTTTCAAACATCACAATCACTGGAGTTTAATTTATAACAAAATAGTTTGTTTAAAACTTGGTCAGATTGATGGCCAAATCTCCAATGCAGTAACTTATCATGGTCTATAGGGCTTACTGATACAAAACACCTATCGGTACTGTCTTCAAGATAGTATAGACCATTTTTAAATATCTCCTCACCAATCTTCTTCCCTGTGATTCGGTCATGATATGCCACTTTATTTGGTGAGAAGATAACATCACAATTTAGGTCTTGAATTATTTTCCTTACCAATAGTAAATTTGAATTAAAATCTGGTAGATACAAGACATCATTAATATTTTTGGTAAATAAATTTGTGGTACCTGTATCAAATATTGGAGCTTTGTTGCTATTAGCAACAATTTACATATTGGGGTTCTTTTAATTTTGTGAGGTTTCGTAATTTATTTGAGTCCCAAATCCTGTGGTCGGTTGTACCGGAATCGATAATCCAATTTTGCTTCGACAAAAAATTGCAATTTTTGGCACATAATTTTGCAATTGTGCTATTGTTTTAGAAAAAAATAGAGAGAGATTAATTGAACCTGCGGTGTGCTGTTGTAACTTGTAAGAAAGTACTTAATTGATTCATAATTTGAGCCAGCTGAGCAGTAAGCGCCACAGAGGATCCTGATGGGTCGGTAGGGGTAAATTTCACTGAATTGGGTTGAGTCGACTGCACCTCTGTAGCAACACCTTCGAACTTTCGTTGTGCCTCTGTTTTTCTCTCACCCTTGTTCGGAGCCGGCCGGAGATGAGGGTGAAGCACCCAGCAGCGGTCTCGGTTGTGCCATGTACGCTCGCAGCGGTCGCACCAGTCGACAGCTGTTGTCCCCTTCGTTTTGGCCGCATCTCGAGGATTAGGGTTTGTGTATTGCACCTTGAAAACTCGATTGTGCTCGGTATTTTCTGATTGTTGAGGATTTATGAGGATCCTTCGTGACTCCTCTTGAGCGATTGTTGCCACGACATCATCAAAGCATGGCATCTTGGCTGAAACCAGAATCTGAGATCGGATTGCTTCATGGCTTGAATCGAGCACCCCCAGATAAGTATAAATTAAGTCTTGATCATTTTGTTTTTGAATTTCAGTAGGATCTGTTGTAGGTGGGAGGTAGACATTGAGTTCCTCCCATTTCGACATGATTTCAAATACTAGCTGTGTGCTGGTTTGATTGGTTTGTTTGATTTTGGCAACTTCCTGTTTGATGTTGTAGATGTGGACAAATTTTTTTTTCTTGGCCGTACCTTCTCTTTGCTTTGTCCCACACTTCTTCTTCTGAGTTGGAATACATGAGAACGTTACTGATTTGAGGTTCCATGGTGCTCAATAGCTAGTTCATGACCACGTGGTTTGACGTTTATCATTCCTCTATTTTTACTGTTTCTGTCTCTGTGATTCTTGCTAAATTTGCTGGTTCTAGTTTTTTCTTGATACCGGTGATGAAACCTAACTTCCCTCTACCACTGAGTCCTATGGTTACTGATCTGGACCAGGGTATGTAATTTTTTCCATTGAGGAGTATTGCTGTGATTTTGATGTTGTAAGTGGTTTGAGACATGATTGTTGATGGTACTGGTATTTACCAGTAAGCAGAGTTTCAAATTTTCAAGATTTTTTGTGTTGCTGGTAAGAGTAGAGGAAGGATTTGGTGATGCAGGATCGATACCCGCTCTGATTCCATGTTGAATTTATAGGAAATTTAAAGGAAATGATGAACAATTGTTCTTTATTGATGTTGTTCTAATTCTACACTGTCTGTACATGAGAGTATATAGCCTATTTTCTACTAGCCGTTGGACTATTTCCTAAATTACAATGGCTGGATTCTTTTCCTAATTATATTCCTAATTATATCATAATTACAGATATCTAGCTAGGTACCAAAATGGATGCTAGCTTGACAGCTATAGAATGGATCCTAATTACAAATATCCTAAAATAGCTTGACAGCTATAGAATGTATGCTAGCTTTATTTGTTGCCTAAACTATGCCTATGATGATGATTCTGAGGCTAGTATTCTATTTTTCAACAATTATCAGCCTAACTCCTTTGCTCAATTATATTGTGCAGGTAACGAGGTTGCAGTGTGGTAGTTTTATCTTAGCTTTTCGGCTCCATCATGCCATGTCAGACGCACAAGGCATGGTTCAGTTCATGACTGCTGTTGCCGAGATGGCTCGTGGCCATTTAACCCCTTCCATCCCCCCTGTTTGGTCACGAGAGCTTCTTCAAGCACGATCCCCACCATGCCCATCCTTTGCGCATAGGGAGTATGATGTGGTCGAAGACACCAAAGGCACTCTCACGCCTATTGATGACATGACACACCGCTCATTTTTCTTTGGTCCCCGTGAGATTGCTGCCTTGCGCAAGCAGGCCCCTCATCATCTCCGTAACAAAATCTCCACATTTGATCTCCTAACTGCTTGCCTGTGGAAATGCCGCACGGTTGCCCTTTCCCCTGATCCAGATGAGGAGATGCGTATCATTTGCATCGTCAATGCTCGTGGCACCAAAAGCGGCCTTAATCTCCCTGAGGGATACTATGGTAATGCCTTTGCTTTCCCTGTGGCCATCTCCACAGCAGATAAGTTGTGCAAAAATCCATTGGGTTATGCGCTGGATTTGGTCCGAAAGGCCAAATCAGAGGTAAATCACGAGTACATGCGTTCAGTGGCTGACCTCATGGTGTTGCGAGGCCGACCCCACTTCACAGTGGTGCGTGCATACCTTGTGTCAGATGTGACTCGTGCTGGGTTTGGAGATGTGGATTTCGGATGGGGAAAGGCTGTCTATGGTGGACCAGCTAAAGGTGGGGTGGGGGCCATTCCTGGTGTGGCTAGCTTTTATATTCCTTTCACCAATGCAAAGGGCGAGAATGGAATTGTGATACCTGTTTGTTTGCCGGGGCCAGCAATGCCAAGGTTCATGGTAGAGCTTGACACCCTCCTCA
Organism: Carex arenaria; assembly: GCA_964058825.1. NCBI lineage: Eukaryota > Viridiplantae > Streptophyta > Magnoliopsida > Poales > Cyperaceae > Carex > Carex arenaria. The sequence goes on along the minus strand of CAXKVW010001276.1, from coordinate 14,004 downwards.
AACAGCCAGCGGAGAGGATCGATGAGCAAGTTGAGTTTGCTGCCATCAGATCTGCACTTTAAAGAATGAACATAACATCTACAATTCTGATATACTCTAAACTTTGTTCCTTGTTGTGTGTTTAAATTATGATTTGCATGAGAGGAGATATATATTAAGCTCTATGTATACATGTTATATTTCTGTTTCTTTTTTTTTTTTTTTTTTTTTGAAGTTTAATATAAACTGGATTGGTATAACACAACACTCTTTGCGTAATTAATGCTCTCTGATAAGTCACTTGTATATGTGCAATACTTGTAATTACATTGTTAAAACCTGTAATTTTATTAACAAAGAGATTAGTTTTGTATGCATATATAGGCAACACAATACATGTTTTATTAGCCCATTTATTTTTTGTTTGCCTCCAAAAGATTTTTAGCATTAAAAAATTACCGTAGGTGAAATGTTACAATAATCAAACCAGCAGAATTTGATATCTAAAGAATAAAGAGGGCCTATAATAATTTTATCAAATTAAATTAAGACATCACAAATTAATTGTAAATATAAGTTGTCTTCTCGTGTCTTCTTTAAATTTAACAAAAATCTTTTCGTGCACTCGTTTAAAAAATAATCTAATTAACTTTACTTTCATTATGTAATCTTCGTGCTCTCTTCAAATAGAATCTGCCTTTTAAACTTTTTAAAGTGCTGCAATTTAATTTGTCTCTTATTAGAGAAAGCAATGCACAAGTCATGTGCATCAGAAGTGTGTTTAGATTCAAACTGTCTGATCAGAATTCGGATCAATCCGGTACAAGGTGAAATTCACGGGACGTGATATGAATTCTCTTCGACAGTGCTGCATATGTTCTAACATGGAACTCATATTCTCAGCATTAATTTTGATTTATTGCAAATGATCTAGACGGTCCAATCTATATAGGTACGAATATTAAAGGGAACCTATGCATTAATGAGTCACGGTAGCACACCCGTGACTAACTTTTGTTTTTGACCGTGAATAATGTATTTTTCTGTACTAGTTTTCGCTAGCTCTCACTAAATTTTAAAATTATTATTGTGTGTGTATATATATATATGCATGCAGTCCACATTAGTGCTGCTTATGAACCGAGTTGAGGATGACTTGGATTCAACTCACGAACTCATGAGTCGAGTCGAGTCCGAGTCGCTAATTCAGTTTCGAGTTAGAAACCTTGATTTGGAATCAACTCGCGAGCAACTCGAGTCAAAGTGAGTCGACTCATGACTCATAAAATAGTACATAGTGAGACAATTTAATTTAATTATAACAGAAGAAATAGTATATTGTTTATCAAAATAGTATTATAGTTGTCACTTTTTTTTTCTTATTGCTTCTTTATTTTTTTATTATTGAAAAATAAACGATGCCTTTTTCATTGCAGAATATATAAAATTTAATTAATTTATGCTGCTCAAATATCAGATTAATTAATTATCAACCAAACTCCTTTTCTCAAATATATGGTTGTGGTGGTGGGTTAAACCCGGACTGAGGTTGTGGAAGCCAATTATAATGCTAAACACAGTGCCAATTGTGAACTTTGTGCCACAGTCCAAGTTCTTTATTACTACTCTAAAACCCATTTACCAGTTTGCGGCAATATCATTTGAACATGTACCCGGTAAATGGATCTTGCATTGCTATATATATAGGACCGGGCAGGGGCGGAACTAGAAATTTTAAATAGGGGTGACTGAAAATTAAAATGTACAATTGTGATGAGTGAAACTTGAACCCAATATCTCTCAATTATAAATTAGAGCTTTCACCACTAGACTACAACTAAAAATTTGTTATTTATTGAGGGTGGCTGGAATATATAAAAAAATTTAAAAATATAAAATTCAATTAAATTTATATATACATAATTAAAATTTTGAAATCATAGAGTGGCTTAGCCACCTTATACTTTAGATCCGCCCCTGTAACTGGGTCGTGGTCTCTTAAAAATGCTTCTGCCAAACCTCTACACACACTCACTAAATCCGGCTGCGTCATTGTAGCAGGTCGGGATAGTCAGGCCATTGAGTTCAATGTTCCGGCCGACGCTTTCCACAGCAGCTGAATGCGAACTAGGGATTCTACACACCTTATTGACCCAAACAGTATTATCATCAGACATAAAGCACTAAAGCAAAATAACTTTTCTAAGCAGAGTCTAACCTGTGCCTAAACATGCAATATATAAAAATTGTTGGAATTTTTTTTTAATTGAAAAAATGTCAAACTCGGTCGGAATCGGCCAGAACGGTCAAACTAGGCCGGAATTGGCCTGACTCGGCTAACTCGGCCGAATCAAACATTGTTCATCCGATTTTTGCAGAAAAAATCGCACAGACGAAAAACTCAGGTAAAAATCAAACCAGACCGGACCGATTCCGAGGAATCGAGTTGACTCGGAATCAGCCGATTTTCAAAACCATGGTCAAAAGTGCTTACTTCACGCTAATGAACAGACTGCTAACTCGGAATCACTGACATACAATATGGCGACTGCCGGTACCCCCAAGAATGCGAATATTTGGTTGGCTAATGACTTTAAATAGACTGCTAACAATAGACAATCTAGTGAGGTCTCTATGTAAGAGGTCATGGGTTCGAAACCCAGATGGAAAAATCCTTTGCTATAATAACAAAAGTATTAAATAATTGGATGGCTTGACCTCCAATCTTTACTCAAAAAATAGACAATCTAGTGAGACGGGGCTGGAGCTTGGTTAATAGCTAGGTGTATCCTGTGCAAAAACAGTGAAGAAACAGTGACACATATATTCAACAGGTGCACACTATATATCAATGCATGCAGGTGTACGGTTTGGTGGCCAACCGACTGAGGGCTTGGTTATTTGGCGGGACCGATGCTCGAGGATATTCAGAGATGTAACAAAACCAGTGAGCATATTGGCAGAAGAAATAATACAACAACTGGACTACCTTTGAGGCTTTGAAGGCATTGTGGCACTGGCCTGACCATGACAGACAACAGCTTTGTATTTACCTTTATTTTGCTAAGCTTTCTTTCTTTATTTTCTTAACTTTCAGTACCTTTATATTTCTCTTTTATGGCTCAACTGTATTGAGCCGCTTGTTTTTCTCTCGTTTTTGTTACACCACCAATGTAACACTACTTTGGTAATCAAATACGGCCTTTGGACCCATATTTTTACTCAAAAAAAAAAAAAGTCTTTCGGTTGGGCGAGACTTAATTAGGGGTATCAATGAAAACCATTTACCCGTTTATCCTACCCATATGGCCGTATCATATTCGATAAGATGGGTATGTGTAAGGTTTATTTTTCATTAGCTTATTGGGTATGGGTAACGATTTTTTTTCATTAGCTAAACGAGTATGGGTACGGGTAAAGATTATTTCGTACCCATTGGGTAACGGGTAATTGTATAAAATAAATTACATATAGATATATAAATATTATATTCAATTTTATGTTTCTCATATTATTGTATCAATGTTAATTCATGAGAAAATGTATGTATTTTGTTGTAAGATGAATATTATATTAAACATATTACTTTTTTTATTTGAATTTTGAATTTGTTAGAAGAGATATTTGTATTTTTTGTTTTTTTTTTAAACAAAATTATTAGTTAGAATTGATTGCATATTTGTATTTTGATTTATATATTAGTAATTGTGATTGCATATGTATAGCATGATGAGTTTTGATAGTATATTTGTAAAAATAATAAAATCATTATATTAGTATTATTTGTTATTCACCCGCTACCATTTCGTTACCCACTAATCTTAATGAATATGGATAGAATAGGATAAGATTAATTTTTAACGGGTATGGATATGGTATGAATAAAATCAACTCTTAGTGAATATGAATATGAAAATGCTTCCACCCTACCCGTATCGTGATCATTGACACTCCTAGTGAGGCTTTGCTTCGATCCCATTTCAATTGATAAAGATAAATGAACTGTCAAGAAATCCATCAAACTATAACTCTATCAAGATAAATGAAAGGCCATAAGTCACTGTTTGAATTAATCTATTTAATATAAATAAATCGTTTTTATTACTTTCAAATAAAACCCGCGTGCATGTGACGAAAAACATGAAGAAACAAGCAGATATCATTGATCGACTAAAATAATGGATCCGATACGGCCCGTCACAATCTTAGACAATATGGAAATGATAACATAAAAGTGCACATGAAGGCCCAGAAGGCAAGCAAAGGAAATATTGGGCTTCTTGAAATATTTTTCATTAATTTCTTATTTCCGTCATGGGTCCTACAATTCTAGCCGTTTTTTTTTTATTAATAACCCAAATTTTTTTTTTAATAAGATAACCAAATCCTAATTTATTTTTAAAACTAACCAAACCACCGAACTGAGGAGCGGTCCACCCTTCATTTCAGACTGCCCTTCACTATGAATACAAAACCGCCCCCCAATGGCGGTCCTTATATATATATATATATATATATATATAATTTTTTTGAGACAGTTATGCTAATTGTGTAGTTTATATTAAGACAATTTTTTTATATATTACACGAAAATGTCTAATAATATATAATTTTATTTATTAGAAAGACTATTGATTTTTATATTTGATTTATTTGAAATTAACACTACATCTATTTTAGACGGATATTTATTAGTGCTCTAACAAATTCGATATACGTCTTTCTGTTATGACGCATCTGTATTAACCTTTTTTAAGTCATTTATCTCATTTCTATATGACGCATATGTATTAACCTTTTTTAAGTCATTTATCTCATTTCTAAAGCACATGCATGTTATACATGAATTTATCTAAGACATCTCTCGTAAACATCCAATGTTAGAACAATGAATAAAGCAAAACTGAGAAGGCATAAAACGACGACGAAACTTCAAACTGTCATAAAACGACGCTCGAGTGTCCGATTTCAGCAAATGACCACTTTTCGAAAAGCTTGCGAAAATACGCATGCGTCAGTGCTAGCAATGCCGGTTTTCAAAATTCAGAATTGCCAAAATATAAAGGGAAAAATTTCAAAACTTGAGTTGAAGTTTCTGATTAAGATTTTTTTTCTATTTTTCGATCTAAGTAGCTCGTAAATTAGTTATATAATGACATTGTAAAATACCAATTTTTACTATTTTTGGAATTTTTTTTACTTTTTTTATGATTTATGAAAGATGACATAAATGACTTAAAAATAAAAGAAATTTGTGAAGAGTATATTTTCTCGGTAGTCTTTTCAATATAATATTTATTTTAAATAACTCAAATATAAAAATTGGCAGTTTTTTTTCTAATAAATCAAGTTATATAGTATTGGACATTCTCGAAGCTTAAATGAAGTCATTTATTACCTATCGGATATTATCGAAGCTTGATATTTACTTAATTAATGTATGTATAACAAATAATATAATTTTTTTTGTCTTAATATAAAATCCACAATTAGTATAACTATCTCAAAAAAAAAAAAATAAGAACCGCCCCCAGGCCAGGGGCGGTTCTGTATTCATAGTGAACTACCCCACAGGGAGGCGGTCTGGGGTGAAGGATGAACCGCCCCTCAGTGAGGCAGTTGGATTAGTTTTAAAAATAAATTAGGGGTCTGATTATTTTTATTAATTTTTTTGGGGGTTATTAATAAAAAACGGCAATTCTAGAAATAAGCAGATAGATAGAGCATTGATAAATAAAAATATTGCTTTTAAACTTAGAAAACCCTTTCAAAATCCTTAATAATTTTTTTCAGAAAAACTTGGGCTGCATAACTATTTTGTTCTTGCCATGAAATAATTTTAAAAAAATATCTTCACAACTCAAGTAAAAAAAGTTGATTTAAGTAATTCCCCAGCAATTGGAATTTATTTAATGTGACATGCAGAGTGGGATAAAAATCAATTGCCACTTAAACGTCTTGTTTGGATGAAGAGTAGAGAAAGAGAGGGAATGACAAATAAAAGAAATATTTCTCTTGAATTGTGTTTGGTTGACAAAATTATGTTGGAGGTGAAATGATTAATCTTGCATGATTATAATTAATAGAATTGATTTTCCTCTCAATTTGGGATGTAACAGATGGAAATAAATTTTGTTACAAATATTTCCAGAAAAAATGATACAAATACCCAACCCTATATCTTACTAATATATTTTTCATACAAATTTCTTTGTCACAAACCTATAACAGCCACCGAATTTCTTATTAACTTTCTAAATTTTAATCAACCAAACAAGAAATAAGATTAAAAAAAAAAGTTATATTTATTTTCTCTGATTAATCATCCAAACAAAAAGAGATTAAATATGTTAATCTTCTTTTCTATTTCATTCCCCTCTCTTCTATTCTTCATCTCCCTTCCCCTCCGTTCCTATAATCTCCATCCAAACAAAATGTTATGGATGAAACTGTAATTCTCTCATAGTCATAAAGCCAATGATCATGACCCATTAAAAACAGTCTAATGGAAAGACCGCAAAGCTTGTGCACTAGCATTTGAATTCAAAAGAAAATACGAGTATTAAGACTTTTGACTGAAGAAAGGTAAGAGAAATTATGAATAAAGAGGGAATCATGTGTGGATCACACTCTTATTCAGGGCCAGGGAGGATGCATAACTTTTGGTAGAGGGTGCAGAAATTGGATTTAAATAATTAATTGGGTTAAAACCCATTAGCTAATTGGTACTGGATCAAGTTATTAAAGAATTATAATTATTGATAAAACTATTAAAAATATAAATTATTAATAAAATAAAATAATATGAAATATTATATAAATCAACTTTGTTATAAACTACTAACTAAAAAGAAATCATCAATTTTGTTTTACACCACGCTCATATCTTTGTTTTAAAAGACCAAATAGTTGATCTGAACCTCTTAACAAGATGTCCATATTGAAATGTGCTTGTAGACTAAATTTCACAATTTTTAAAATTTTTTTACTATTTTTTAAAATATGTAGAAAACTGTTGTTTTTGAATGGTTTAGAATCATTAAAACCACTGATTTTGAAATATTTAGAAAAAATAGTAAAAAATTTAAAAAAAATGTAAAATTTTGTCTCCATGCACATTTCAATATAAATATTTTGTTGAGCGGTTCGGATCTACTGTTTGGTATTTGAAAACAGAAATATGAGCCTGAAGTAAAACAAGATCTTTACTTCGCAACTCACCACAGTCCATCTCTAAAATATTATATAATTTTATTCAGTAAAATAAAAGATATGAAATAAGTGTTTATACGAGTAGAATTAGAATAGACATGTGGAAAATGAATGAGAGTGTGAGATAAGGACTGACCCCGACCCAAGTGAGGACGCAATTGTTAATTGGTTTACTTGACCAATCCTTGGTAAACAGGTCAAGCAACTAGTCCTAGTCGTGGTCCCCTTTCAGCTTTCAAACGAGTAACACGATCATGGAAATTAACAAAAAAAAAAAAAATGCACAAAGATCAGTAACATTGAAGGATATTATTAACAAGCTCCTTGATGTCCATGAAAATAAATATGCTACAATTCCAAAACCAGTGAACAGTAATTCTAAAATCCTGTAATTTTAATTTAGTCATCGAATTTTTTTCGAGAACGCATCTCGAGACAACTGTTTTTTCTTTGCATGTATTTTGAAATGATTTGACGGTTGGATTCAGATTACAAGAATTTCAGGATTACTGTTTATTGGTCTCAGATTTTAGCTGATTCGGATACGATGTCCATTAATATAAAAAAAAAGATAAAATGCCCAAATTAGTTTTGTATACATATAGGCAACACAATACATGTTTTATTAGCCAATTTTATTTTTCTGTTTGCCTTCAAAAGATTCTTAGCATTAAACATTTAAAACAAAAATGCGAAGTTTTGAAATGTTACAATAATCAAAGCAGCAGAATTTGATATCTAAAGAAAAAAGAGGGCCTATAATAATTTTATCAAATTAAACTAAGACATCACAAATTAATTGTAAATATAATTAAGTAGTCTTCTCGTGTCTTCTATAAATTTAACAAAAAAATTTCGTGCACTCGTTTACAAAATAATCTAATTAACTTTACTTTCATTATGTAATCTTCGTGCTCTCTTCAAATAGAATCTGTCTTTTATACTTTTTAAAGTGCTCCAATTTAATTTGTCTCTCATTAGAGAAAGCAATGAACAAGTCATGTGCATCAGGAGTGTGTTTAGATTCAGACTGTCCGATCATAATTCGGATCCTCCGGTACAAGATGAAATACACGGAATCTCTTTAATATTTGTGTGAATTCTGATTAGACGTGATATGAATTCTCTTCGACAGTACTGCATATGTTCTAACCTGCAACTCATATGCGCCTGGCAGCCGCTGCCTGGTTTTTCAAAAAAAAAACCTGCAACTCATATTCTTTGCATTTATTTTGATTTATTGCAAATGATCCGGACCGTCCAATCTATATTGGTACAAATGTTAAAGGGAACCTATGCATTAGATATTTGAATTAGATTGATATGAATTCCGATCGGACGGTCCGAATTTAAAATCCAAATATGAGGTAATGCAGACGATACAAACTCTTCTAATTTTACGGTATTTCTTATAGCAAAAGTTTTGATAAATTAGGAATATCAGGAAAATAGTATCCATTTGATATGAGCAAGGATTATTTTTCCAGAGATTAGGTGGATTATATTTAGGGCTGCAAAAATTCGTAGTTCGTGATTCGATTCGAGTTTGATTCGAAAAAGTTCATAAAAAAAATCAATTTGAAATAGTTCGAAATTAATTCAAACCAAACTCAAGCTGGATCTGGTTCGTTCGAAATAGGTTCGCGAACTATTCTAGTTTGAATTTCAAAGTAACGTGAACCATTAATTTCTGTTGATGACTTAAAAGTTAAAACATAAGACCGTCTAGCAATAAATCATAACTCGTAAGTTGTAACTCTTGCTCTTAGTTCTGAAATCTTAGATGACTTTCACCTCTCGCTCTCAACGACTACAATCACTCTTCCTTGTCGTAAAAAAGTTTGTAAGAAATTTGAAATTGAGTTCGTAAAAAGTTTGATTCAAAATTAATTCAAACCACACTTAGTTCGAAATTAATTCAAACAAAACTCAAACTGAAATAAGCTCGATTCGGTTCGATTCGTTTGCAGCCCTTAGAATTATTCTAGAAAGTTGGACCTAAGAAAAATGGAAGAAGATATATACTCTAAGGGCATGTTCGTTTGTCGCGGGATTACACGGGATGGGATTTGACGGGGATGGGAACCCACTTTTGAAAAGGTGGGAACCCATGAACACGGGTACACATGGGGTTGATTATGGGAATGTGTTGAAATGAGTGTTCGGTTTTACTGTGGGAATAATTGTAGGAAATCTTATTTTTATTTCTAAAATAGTTGATAGCAATACAATTAAACTTATTAATACTTATTAATAAAATTAAATAATTTGATTTAACAATGACTATAATATTTTTTAATTATTTTTTCTTAAATTAAAATTTTGTAAAAAAACAACTGTTCTTTAAAAATGCATTAAATGTTTGAATATAGGCTTATATTGAGTCTTATATTTCAATTCTTATATTAGTAAATTTAAAATATTTGCTTAATCAGAACATAACAAGTGATAAAATGTATATATATTAGTTTTTTTATGTACCATGGGACAAGTTAAGAAGCATTCAAATTTTTCAAGAACAAAAGTGAAGTCTGTGGGAATTGAATAGGAATTTAATTGGAAAAATCCTTAGCTGCTGAATACTAATGGGAACAAAATGTTTAAAATAATAAACTTTTTGTAAAATAATTAAACCAATAATGTTTTGTAAATTTAGTGTGACTTATTTTTTTATTGACCAAGTAAAATAATTTAGTTGTGGGCTTATTGTCACCTATGCATTCTTAAAAAAATCATTGATATATGAAAATAAATATTCTTAAAAAATTACAAAACCGACAAATTTATTTGTCAAATATAATACACATCGTATCTAAATTATAACCAATTAATTAATAATTACCTAACCGATTTGTCAATTATCAAATAAATTTGTTGTCAATGTTATTTAACCCTTGATTTATTGTAATTGATAGCTTAAAATAAAATAAAAGAAGTTGCATGATCTACCTAACGTGTGTATCAGCTTCATTGGCTAGTTTTGGTTGATGTACACTGTTCATTGCCTTAGAGATGGGGGACCCACCACACATGAGATCTAAGTGTTAATAAAATAAAAAAACGAAACTAGGTCCGGATCTGAACCAGAGGTTAGTCCCACAATATCTAGTGAGTAAAGAAAAAGTCTATATATATATACTTCTTATGTGAATTGTAATGTTGAGTGAGGAGAGAGTACAGAGGAGACAGGCCCACGTGATGGACTGGAGGAGAGAGAAGAATGGGAAAACGAAAATTCAGTACGAGCTCATTTTTTTGTTCCCAAAAAATTACACTGACTTGGGAATTGTTTGGGGAAAAAGGTGGGAAATGGCTGGAAGAAAACAGAGCTTCCGAACACGCTTGGGAAAAAAATTGAGAATTAACCCAAAACTTCGTCCATTCCCATTAAAACCCAGTGTGCCGAACAGAGCCTAATGAGGTTAAAATTGGTGGAAATTGCTTTTCAAGTACTATATAGACCTGCACCTAGCTAAGGGATATATAAACTTAATTAAGACTTTGAATTAGACTTTGACCAACCAACCATTTTGTGTGTTCTTTTTTTTGTAAAAATACTGTTTTTCCTTATTGTGTAAACGAAATTACACGGGAAGTCTTTTTGTTTCCACATTTTGAATAACAACTGCAGTCGGATCCGGTCAGAATTTAAATCAATTTTGTTCAAACCTGTAATTTACGATGAATTCAATTAAAATCTTGACCTACTAGTTTGCTAAAGTCTTTCATTATTCAAAGCGTTAAGTGAGAGCATTTAATAAAATTGGATATTGTAGGATATTAGATATTCTACCAGATTTTTAATTATTTTTGTGAATTGCAACCTATAACTATTCAATTTGAAGAAACTAATGAAAATTTTATACAATGGTCCAATAATTTTTTTTCATAGGAAAATTATTATTATTATTTTTATATAAAAAGAAGATTATTTGAAATAAAGATAAGGATCAAGCCTTTCAATTTTAAATATTTGTAATGAATATTTTAACTGAATTTCGAACAGTTTACTGTTGAGTGATAAAATTATCATTCTTAATAAGCACCTTATATAGTTGTTAATAGGCTCTTAAAAAAGAATTATGTGTATTGACTATTGACATAGAGGTTTGAAGAACATTGAAATTAGCATATCATGTAAATAGTAAATTTCTACATTACATGAAGAGAAATTAATCAGATATAAACTATATATCATGAACAGAGAACTTTTGAGTCAGTCGGTATCGAAACAAATAGATGTGACTCTGATATTGTACTGAACTTGCATGCATGCTTTGTGACAAAGTCAATTCAGGCTTGTTGGTTGTTACCTAGCTACATCAATCATAATTTATCATTACTTTGATATTAATTAGCGAATATATATAGATATATGAGTGTGGCTAAGCTCAAAACGTTTGTTCCTAGCCTCCAGAACAAATGATTCAATTTTTTTTATTTTTAAAGTCCAAACAGTCGATTCAAACTGTTAGATGTTCAATCAATATTAAAATATGCTTGGAGACCAAATTTTAAATTTTTTTGAAATTTTTTTTACTATTTATTAAGATGGTTTGAAAGTCATTGTTTTTCAATGGTGTAGAAGTTTAATAAAATCAAGGATTTTCAAACCATCTTAATAAATAGTAAAACAATTCCAATAAATGTAAAATTTGGTCTCCAAGTATATCTTAATATAGATTAAACATCTAACGGTTTGGATCAACTGTTTGGACTTTAAAAATTGAAAAACCGAATCGTTTGTTCCAGAGACTAGGAACAAACGTTTTGAGCTTAGCCACACTCTATATATATATTGTTCTGTATAGAAACTATATTATGTTAACATTCATGCATTTTCAACAAATATATGACTATATGTTGTTAATAACTCAATTTTATTTGATTAGTTAGTCTTCTTAATTTTTAACAACTTATTATTACTACTTTCTTAATTATTATTGTAATAACTGAAATTATACAGACACCGAGTAGATACATCCTAATAGCATTTGAAATTTCCCAAGTAATTGTAGTACCAGTGGCAGTGCAGATACCGTGCATCTTCTGAAAAATTTCAAGCATTTATTCTCAGTTCCTTCAAAATCATTTGAAGTCAGAGCATTCATACAGTAACAACTAACAAGTCAACAACCAAACGCTATTATAATGTATATTCTAAACAGACCAATTACAATTACACGGGTCAACTCATGAGTATATATATATTACAACAGAAACAACTGAATAATATTTTATGTGACTGCAACCTCCACATCCTACAATTTCTGAGGGGCTTCCGAGCAAATACCTACTCTAACAAACCTAGATTTTTTTTGTTTTTTTCGTACCAAGTCTTTTATATAATCATAATATTTGTGAAAGTCTAGTACTGGCCCCACCAGTACCTTGGTCTATATAAATCGTTTTTCACACAACTTTGGGAAACACACCCCCCACTCGGCTAAAAACCTGAAACACAACAAAAGCAAATTAATCTCCAGTTTTAATTAAGTCACTAAAAAGTAATTAACAGCAAATGGCACCAGACAGTTCCTTAACCTTCCGTGTTCACAGGCGCAATGCAGTGCTTGTCGGTCCTGCCGAACAGACACCACACGAGTTCAAACGTCTGTCCGACATAGACGACCAAGAGGGATTGCGGTTCCACATCCCCGTGATCCAGTTCTACCGTTACAACCCGTCCATGAAAGGCAGGGATCCTGCTAAAGTTATCCGGGATGCCTTGGCCAAGGCATTGGTCCCGTACTACCCGTTTGCTGGCTGTCTAAGGGAACTCCAAGACGGATCGAGGAAGCTGGTGGTTGAGTGCACTGGTGAGGGTGTTCTGTTCATCGAGGCTGATGCTGATGCGTCCCTCGAGCAATTCGGTGATTTGCTTCAACCGCCGTTTCCATGCTTAGAGGAGCTTCTGTTTGATGTCCCTGGTTCAAGTGAAGTGCTTAACTCACCTTTGCTCTTGATTCAGGTATGGTATCTATATATATATATGAGCACTTTATGTATTTCTGATTGATGAAATCATCAAGGTGTACGTAAATATATCTTTCATATATTGGCTAATAAATGGGCTAATTTCCTGGTCAATTTTTTTTTTTTAAAATCTAGTTAACATTTTGCATAGATAATTAGAAAAAAGAAAAACATGCATGATATATGATCAGATGAAACATATATGTGATTCGTTAATTAGGGGGATAGCAGGTAGGTAGGTCCCGTGTCTACGCTTGCAAACTGTTAGTAAATTAATGTTTGAAGGACACTCTATAATTTCCTAATTTATTAGACCGATATACGTCCTTGAGCTCAAATAATATTCATGAGCTGACAGTCACAGAAAACCATATTCGCTCTCACTGAATTTTAAAATTATTATTGTATATATTTTCTATTGAAAAATAAACGAAGCCTTTTTCATTGAAGAATATATAAAATTTAATTAATTTATGCTGCTCAAACATCAGATTAATTAATTATGAGCCTAACTCCTCTGCTCAATTTGTGCAGGTAACGAGGTTGCAGTGTGGTGGTTTTATCTTTGCTTTGCGGCTCCATCATGCCATGTCTGACGCACAAGGTCTGGTCCAGTTCATGACTGCCGTTGCCGAGATGGCTCGTGGCCATTTAACACCTTCCATCCCCCCTGTTTGGTCACGAGAGCTTCTTCAAGCACGATCCCCACCATGCCCATCTTTCACGCATAGGGAGTATGATGTGGTCGAAGACACCAAAGGCACTCTCATGCCCCTTGACGACATGGCACACCGCTCATTTTTCTTTGGTCCCCGTGAGATTGCTGCCTTGCGCAAT
>CAXKVW010001275.1:0-35725 GCA_964058825.1 Carex arenaria | reverse complement strand
TTAATTTCTGAAGCACATCCCCACGCATGGACATGATCACTATCAAATTGAACAGCATAATATTGGTCGAGAAATGAGAGCATCGACTATGGAACTGATTTGAATTCTGGTATAGATCAGTAATTAGCTCAGAAGTTTAATTTTTTAGTTTTTAAGTTGTAAATATTTTTATTTTTCTATACTCCTAGTAGCCACTATCATGAATTTCAAAAAAAGAATTTGGAACTGATTTTTCTATACTCCAAGTCCAAGTCCATGTATTCATGATATCTGAAAATAACAAAACATCTTTTGGCACTCCCGTAAAGTATAGCATTCAAAAGGTCCAGTTTATTCAGTTTTCAACTGAACAGAAAAATTTCAGTTTAGTTCGGTTTTTTGGTTTAAATAGATTGGTCGATTGATTTTTGAATTATTTCAGTTTAAATAGATCAGTTCAGTTAAGACTTTTCAAAACCGACTAAACCGAACTGACCGAATTATGTTGATTCAAGTATGGTTTTATTTTGTTTGGTTCAATCATTGCTTCCTTGATTTCATTTTAATTTAAATATTTTAGAACATCTACTTTGTAGGGAATTGAACAAGTAATTTTCGTTAATAATGGCACCAATAGATTTACTTCGGTTTGTTCGATTCGGTTCTTAATCGGTTTATAAGTTTAATTGATTCGATTCAGTTCTATTTTTAAAAACTGAAAAAAATTAATTTAATTATTTTAATTCGATTTCCATCGAACTGATCGTTTGAACACTCCTAATAGCAACACGTTTGTGTTGTCTTTGATATAGAATGTAATCAATGTATCGGTTCAAAAATCAAAAGCGGGCCAATATTGTAACAGTTACAAAAGCCCGTTGACACACGCGTCTGAACAACAAAAGTCTATGAGACAACTAGGCCCACTAAAACCTCGCTCATCTCGGCCCAATTAATGAATAATCCGATTTAAAAAATAAAGAGAGCCCAAATACAACCCACAAATAACCACACAGACAATTAGACAAATCCGTCGGCCCTCGAGGGCAATATCGGTATTTCCCGTCCCTCGCTTCGTTATAAATTGACAAAACCCTAACATCTGACGCTCCGCTAGGTTTTCGCACCACTTCAAAACCTCTTCGTGCCGCCGCCGTCGCCTCTCGCGCTCGTCGCCGCTTCTACAACTCACCGCCGCCATGGGTCGCATGCACAGTCGTGGAAAGGGTATCTCCGCATCGGCTCTTCCTTACAAGAGGACCCCGCCAAGCTGGCTCAAGATCTCATCGCAGGATGTATGTTTTCTCTTCCTCTTATTCCTCTCTGATCGATTTATTCATTTCTCCGTTTATTAGCTGTTGTTGTTTGTCTTGAGTTTCTCTGATTAGTAATGCGTTGGATTTTGGAATGTATAGGACAATAAATTACGGCGATTCCTAACGCTAGTTGCTACTTAGTGACCAACTTGGTGGAATTCTGTGCTGTGTTGAGGAAACCAATAGTTAATCGATTCTCAAACTGAACATTGAGTTGAAATGTGAAACACTTGGTTTTAATTGAATTAGAGAAGGTAATTAAGGGCAATAAGAATTATATTATTCATCTGTTTTGTTCAAAAATTTAGGTCGAAGAAAGTATCCATAAGTTTGCCAAGAAGGGCATGACCCCGTCCCAGATTGGTGTGATTCTTCGGGACTCGCACGGTATTGCTCAAGTAAAGAGCGTTACCGGAAGCAAGATCCTTAGGATCCTTAAGGCCCAAGGTTTGTTTCACTTCCTTTCTTATTTTCCTAGGATTTTGGTGCTTTAGCTGTTTAACTTTGGTATTGCAAGTAGAAGAATTGGCACGTGTAGTTTTAATTGAAGATGCTTTGTTATAGTTACAATGCAATGTGAAAAATATTACATCTCATGTTTTGCAAGTACTAACAGTTAGCTTAATGTTAAATGAATAAAAAAAATTCTGTTTACCATAAAACATTTTCTGCATGTTGATTTATGTTTTGACTTTCAGTGTTCAATTGAAAATGTCAGAAAATGTCAGAACATGCTGCTGTTAATCTTACTCCATTGCTTCACATGATAGTATTATAACATCTATCTTGTTGCTTTAATAACTTGTATTGAAAATGCTTGTTGTATCCATAATCAGGGTTGGCACCAGAGATTCCAGAGGATCTTTACCACCTGATCAAGAAGGCAGTGGCGATCAGGAAGCATCTTGAGAGGAATCGCAAGGACAAGGATTCCAAGTTCAGGCTGATTCTTGTTGAGAGCAGGATCCACCGCCTTGCTCGCTACTACAAGCGTACCAAGAAGCTCCCTCCTGTCTGGAAATAGTTAGTTCCTTTCCATTTCCCTTTTCATTTCTATTATTTCTATAGTAGTTCTCTGATGATGGCTTGCTTCACTTGAAGTTGTTCTCAAGGTTTACTATACATATTTGCATTTTCAAATTAGGTCTGTTTTAGTGTGTAAGACAATTTGACATAGTCAAACTAGGTCTTTTACTTAGAGCCCCTTCTAAATGTGTTCCATTGTCATTGTAATTACATTAGCCTTTGAATTGTTTGCATAGTTGCACCTTTTCCTTCAATGTGATTATTCATTCCACTGATCAATGTTGGTGATAGTGACTATGTTATGTTATAATTCATAGATCATTATCAAAATTTGTACTCATATTTTATGAGGTTATTAGGTAATACTGTTTTCCACTTTAGTAATCAGGTTAACAAAACTAATAGAGTTTACTATCTTTATCCTTTCACTTGCTTTTAAGAACTACTTCAATTCACTTTTCCGAGCTGAAAAGAAAAGCAATTGGTTGTGATTATGTTTTCTTTTCAGTAAATGATTAACTCCTGCTTTGATATGCCTTTTCTCATGTGAAACTAACTTGTTTTTTTTTTTTATTGTTTTCTTAACAGCGAGTCTACCACTGCCAGCACTCTTGTGGCTTAAGTTAATGTGGACTTGATGGTGTGTGTATGGGGTTTTTCTAGTTTTGTTATGCCAAAGTTTTTATGTTAGAGGAAGACCTATTTTTGTTATTTTGTCTCGGACATGAATTATTTTGTTGAGTAACTTTTAAATTAGCTAGCACTGAACTTCACTGTGTTTGCGTCTTGTTGCTTCGTTCTGCTGAAATTTAGTGATTTCTTGGAGTGCTCTCTTGTTATACTATTCTTAGGGAAGTAATTCTTGTTAAGATTATTATTATATGGTTTGTTATTTTTACGGCATTATAACAAAGCTTGGATTGGGAAACGATTAACTGGATGTTAAGTGGACATCAACTGATTATCATCAACTCGTATAACTTGTGATAAGGTGAAGAGATCTGGAATTGCAAACTGAAGTCTTATTTAAAAGCAAATTTGGGCAATAAATTTAGTTAATTATTGAAATCTGTACATTGCCCAACATTGTTATGATAGTTGTTGATGATTTCGTTTTGGTTGACCTCTATTGGTTTGGACTGTTTCTCGTTCTTAACGTGGTTTTTGTGTGTTGGATGAACTTGCTGACAACATTGCAAAGTTGTAGACAGTTACCGGGGTTGTGTGCCAGAAATCAGCTGGCCATTTAGTCAGACTCCAATTACGTAGTCTTAGAGAGGAGGTTCCCTTTATTTTGATGTCTTATGTTATTGTATTCTTTTGTTGGTTAAATACTATGTTATTGTATTCTTACGGGACATTCTTACAGCTATGCCCTCTTTCAGTTGAGGGATACCTAGAGATGAGTATTCTTTTTTTTTTTTTTTCTTTTTTAAATTCTGACAGTAGCTCGCTCAAGAGTCAAGATTGAAGAATGCTCACTCATTCTTAAACCGAGCTGAAAACGAGACAACTCGACTCTGGCTCGATTCCAAATTAACGATTTCAATTTCAATCCGAAAACGAGACAGTTCGGCTTGGCTTGACGAGCCAATCGTGAGCTACAACTTCAGCTCGGGATTAAATCCTAGCTCGCTCAGCTCATTGCCACCCTCGTAACATATCCAATCGCTAGAAAAAAAAATAATGTTCATGGAGAAATGAGAGGTAGCAAAGTTAATTAGAAAAAAAAAATCCTAAAATTGTTGATTATCCAAAAGTCGAGAGTTCAATTTCTCCTCGCGAATTTGCATCTTCTGCAAATATTTTTGAAAAAAAGAAAATAATGTTCATCTATTTGCTGATCCGTCTAATTTGGATCCAACAAATTAGAAATATAATTCATTTCAATAGAAAAGAGAAGAAAATAATTGATTTGAAATTGAATTTCATTGATCAGAAATTATCTAAAAACCCAAGAGGAACAAGAGGAACAAATTTTCACTCAATTTTAACCAATAAAAAAGACCCCAAATTTTCACTCAATTTACCAATCATGCCATCAATATCAGAAAAAACCCAAGAGGAACAAAACGAAATCGTACCTTTCTTCTGCCTCTCCGTGTCTTCTTTTTCTTCTCCTTCAGACACGAACCCACAATTACTTTCTTCTTGTTCTCTTCCTTCAGTCACGAACTCTAAGGTTGTGCTCCACACAGTGGCGTAGCTAGGATTTGGGTCAGGGGTAGACAAAATTCGGATTCAGGTTCTTTTTTAAAACGGGTTCAGATTCGTAGTGAATTTGGGTTGTAAACACTTTCTAAATTACAAATCACAAATTGGCACATATTCAAAATTACATGTTCTTATTTGTATTTGTTTTGCCCAAATGAGGTTAAAATGTACTCTATTCTATCACTTTCTGTCACTTTTGAAGGATTATATACAAAAATATTATCAACTTAAATTAAATGAGTTGCATTTAAACTATTTATGAATCAGACATAAAAAATATTTTCAAATTTTGAATTATTTTTTCTCAATTTGGATAATAATATCGATTGCCAAATTAAATGGAGATGATTAAAACTATTCTTATTTTGAAGTAATTAAGGGAACATTTAATGAATTAATTGTTGAATTACATATAAATAAGTTGTAAAATTTATTCTTGATAAAACAAATGAGTCGCTGCCTGGGGTAGGCCTAGGCCTGCCAAACTATAGTTCTAGCGACTTCGGATATCAAGCTAGAGTCTTTCTGGAGTCTGGATGGAACTCAAAACTTTAGTCCCACAATTGAAAGATATATCACATTGGGAGCTTTATATATCAACTGAACGCAAAACGTAGAGAATAACAAAGAATGGGTAATAGATTACAGATACGTGTTGATATCATTGTCTAATATTGCTGAACTTAAAGAAGTTGTTCGTTAGCGGGCCAGAAAAATATCTGTACCACAAAGTTAGAGGTAGGCAAAATTAAATTTAGGAATAGACAAGGCCCACTAAATAATCTGGCCCAAATATATAATTTTTTTTTTTCTGCCTACTCCTTTCTACTGTAGCTCTGCCTCTGGCACCCTAAACCCTTAGTCAGTTAAGGAGCGTCAATTCCATTGAATTCGCATCCTCTGAGATATCTTGCGCGACTTCTGCATGAATCTCAAAGCTCAAATAATACTGCCCCTCCGTTCCCCCGAATAGGCACCGGACACGTCGGTCACGCAAAAATTGAGATATCTCAGATCGCTTGTTTTCTGCGGGTACTAGTAGCTTGCTATCTAGGCTTTCTTCAGACCATAGCGGTCGTCTTTTATCCTGATGATTGGACCCCTGAGACTCGCACTACTAGGAGGCTCGCATTTGGCACAGGGTGAGGCTTTGCGTCAGTTGGATTGAGGATTCGCACCCAATTCCATTTTGCGTAAGAAAGCCTCCCTTGCAATCGGGTTCGGATCTGTTTCTCGGGATGTGTGTGCTCCATCTTCCATCCGGATTGTTCGAATTCGAATCAAACGGTCCTGATCTAAAAACCAATTTTTTGGGTTCACTAGACAGATCCGTATCCTCTCTATTACTACAGAGGATGCGCATCACTTTACGGTTTGAGATTAAATCTCAGCCAGTTTGAGATTCGGAGGAAAATAGAGGGCAGTATTTTTGAACTTTAAGATTCGTGCCAAGTTAAAAAAACGGTCTGGATCAACTCAAAAAGAAAATCATTCTAAAAGATTTCTTTTTGCGGTACTACACTGGATACGAATTCTCACTTGAACTGGATCTGAATTCCTTGATTCCTTCCAATCAGACCAGAAAAGAAAAGAGACCGAAAATGGAAATCTGGAATGGTTCCTTCCGATTCGTTTTGATCGGACGGTCCAGATTTAATCTCCAGCCGGTGAGTGTGCGATTTGATGGAAGGAGCAGTATTAATTTTGCTTTGAGATTCGTGCTATGATCTTATTTGATCCGTCCGATCGTTTTGATCGGTCCAGATTAAAAGAACCGCACAGCTCCGCAGGAAAAACTCCGCAGAGGATGCCATTCCTCCAGTGCAAGCCGCATCCATCTCCCAATTTCTCACACCAAAATCAAATGTGGACTCTCTCTCTAACGCATTCTACCTCTCTCCGTGCAATCTTCTCTCTGCTCTCTTTTTCGCCTCGCTCTCCCTTCTTTCCTTCTTCCCGTTTTTCTCTCTTCTCCTCCTCCCCTCGCCCCCCTCTCTCCATGGAGTCTCACCCTTCTTCCTCACGGCCCTCGAAGCCTTTCTCTAATATCTCTTATGCATCCAGAGCCAGAGGAGGGTAACATCACTAACTTCAAACTTCTTTTGTAATTCCCATGAATTGGATTCTCTCCAGACTTAACAAAAAATTGTGATTTTTTTTTGAATTTTAGTGGGAGGGGAAGAGGAAGAGGTGGCGGCGGCCGGAGCAACACTGATGGTGAGAGCAGCAGAATCGATGCTCTTGGAAGGCTTCTGTACTCTCTCTCTCTTTCTCTGCCCATGTTTTCCCGCACTATTAATTTTTGATTATAGATTGAAGTCATTGGCAATGGCATTCAATGTCTTAGTTCCTCTGATGCAATATCTGATCCCACTGATAGTCAAGACAAAAACTTGATTTAGGGTTGGTGAAGGACTGAAATAATAAAATTAATTTAAATTTAGAAGTTGTGGGTGTCTCTTATGAAATACCTTCTATTACACTTCGGTATGTTATTAATAAGATTCTTATCAGAGAGATCATAAATTGATTAAAACTAATTAGAAATGTTGTAGGATTTAACACCAGGAGTTTATCAGACATTCACTGGTTCTCTTGAAGTCCTTATTGTACCAGCTAATATACTAAAGATTTTGGGTACATCATCCATCAATTCTTCCATAGAACTAAAGAAAAATCATACTGGAAGTCTAACCTGTACAGTATCGGGATTTGAGTATGAAATTTTTGTTCTGAAGAGGCTACTAAGATATCTCTATGTTGTTTGTTCTTTTAAGTTCATTCAAGTGAAGAAGCACTAATTGAAACAGTATGAATTTGATTGTATGCCAGGACAAGGATTTTGCGGCACATGGCATCTGAGCTGAATTTGAATGTGAGGAGTGATGGATATGTGCGAGTTAATGATTTACTGAACCTCAATATACAAACATTTGCTAAAATCCCTTTGAAATCCCACACTATAGAGGAAGTTAGAGAGGTGAATATCTAACCTTCTTGTTACCATATTGTATCTTAATTATACCAACTCATATTATAATGTACTTTGTGGTTCTGTCATGATTTTAAGGCTGTTAGGAGGGACAACAAGCAAAGGTTTAGTCTTTTGGAGGAAGATGATGAACTTTTTATTCGCGCAAACCAAGGGCACACTATAAAGGTCTCTTTTTCTCCCACTGTTGGTTTTATATATACTTGGAAAACAACTAAACAACATAGATCTATTTGAATGAGAGAGATATTTTGTGGTTAGGTTTAAACATTTGTTTGTTTTCCTAATTTTTGTCTGCTTGCTTTGTGGGGTTCATACTGAAATGTCGCTTGTGAGATTCTTAAGTATAAACGTTGATTTATTAACCTACATAATTGATATATAAACTAAACTAGATCACCTTTGTTCAAAGTTTCCATACATAAAGTTTTGTTTGTTCTTATTTCTTCATAGGCTGTTGAATCTGAGCACTTGTTGAAACCCATTATGTCAGCTGAGGAAGTGTCAGGTAATCTCCATTAGAAACTCTAAGTAAATCCTCAGAAATGTACTTCCAGAAGTTAAAGCATCTCATAGATTTTTGTTTAACTTCATAGTATGTGTGCATGGCACTTACAAGAGAAATTTAGAGTCAATATTAAAATCTGGATTGAAACGGATGGAAAGGCTACATGTACACTTCTCAAGTGGCTTGCCCACTGATGGCGAAGTAATAAGCGGTATGTCATAGATGATCACTTTTAATTATTCTTCTTGCCATACATGACCTGATTGCTACTGAAAAAAAAAGTTACTCTAACCAAGGTTCACTGAGCTAAATAAGATATCAATCCTTGGTGCATATGGGATGCCAAAATGTAATGTCTGCTGGTTTAACCTGTAAAGGATGGTTGTATGTACCAGTGCCTGCCAAAGTTGATTCGTCATTATGGTATTTTTTTTAAAAATATATATGATTTTTTACTCAGGTATGCGAAGAGACATCAACATCTTGATCTACATGGATGTTAAGAAAGCATTGGAAGGTAGTTTATTGTATGAATTTGCTTTTTGTTGTTCTTACATGTATCAATTCTAAAGCTAGTGAATCTCATATTATTATTTTTTTTGTGTCAGATGGAATGAAACTGTATGTCTCTGATAATAAGGTGATTCTTACCGAGGGTTTTGATGGTGTTGTGCCAGTCAAATATTTTGCAAAGATAGAGACATGGCCGAGAAGAGAATTGGTGCATTTCCAATTCTAGGTGATGGTTCTGAAAGTGACATGCATTTGTGTTGATTTTTTGAGAATGATTTTTCAGAAATAAAACTTTGTTGGGAAAAAAATTATCCCA
Source organism: Carex arenaria (assembly GCA_964058825.1). NCBI lineage: Eukaryota > Viridiplantae > Streptophyta > Magnoliopsida > Poales > Cyperaceae > Carex > Carex arenaria. Next base: position 26,861 of record CAXKVW010001275.1, on the reverse strand, counting down.
GAATGTCGAAGATGGTTGTGATTTAGGAACTAATTGGGTTTTGAGGTGTTAGCATATGAACGGTGTGGATCTGCACAGGAGAGGAAACAATCTTTAAATGGAAGTGATTGTATTCTATACTGCTTTTTGAAGAAACAAAAACAAAAAAAATCTCCAATGTGTTGATTATTAGCCAGCAATCCTTTTTTTTAGAACCAAAACGACTTTTTTTTTTTCTTTCGATAGCAGAAACATGGCCCACATGGGAGCTGATACCGATAAAAAAAAGTATTAAATGAATAATTGTTCCCATCAGATTTTGTTATCAGCCAGTAACACTTATTTTTGAAAGAACCAAAAAGACTCTCTTTGATAGCAGAAGCATACAAACATCGCTCAAAAATGAATCATAATATTGCCAATCTGATAAACAATTTGTTACAACAAACAATAAGCAGCAATTCATCTTTCCTATAATTTATTATTCATACTCATAGAGCACAAATGATTATTGTCCTCCCTAATTTAGCTTCTCGGATACATCCAGGAAAAAAAACCTCTATTCACTGATTTGTCTAATTTTTCACAAACTTCTGTAGCACATCAAAGTAATCAGGGAAGGTCTTGCGGGTGCAACCGGGGTCATTTATAGTTACCGGTACACCAGCACATGCTGCTAATGAAAATGTCATGGCCATTCTATGGTCATCATAGGTGTCAATTGCTGCTATGTTCAGCTTCTCAGGAGGGGTGATTATACAATAATCGGGTCCTTCTTCTACTGTCGCACCCAACTAATAACAAGTTTAAATAATTAAATATTAGATTGATAATTAAAAAGTTTGATTGACATTGAAAATTATATGTCAGTAGAGAATATAACACAAGTACTTCTGTAAAATATATATTATTGTACCTTTCTAAGTTCAGTGCAGATAGCAACCATTCTCTCAGTCTCCTTAACTCTCCAAGAAGCCACTGATTTAGAAAAAAAAGAATAAAAACAAAAAAATCAACAATAGAGCACAAAAAAGGATCTAAATATGGGTAGGCAGAATGGATCAAACCTGATTGGTAACTAAGGTTGCTGTTTTGGCAGAATTTCTATTCAGTAGCTATAGATTAGAACAAATATGCAAATGAATCAAATAAATGCAGCTTAAGAATGAAGTCAAGCTAGGTTTCTTTTCAAAATAGACTGGTATTAAAAAAATGTAATCTAGATTGTAACAAATATTACCATCTCTAATAGCAGTGGGGCCGTCGGCAAAAAGCGCAACAACAGCCAATGTCATGGCAACATCTGGCATTTTGTTCATGTTCACATCAACAGCTTTCAAGTGCTTTTCCCTGAAAGAGGAACCCCGTGGTGGACCAGTGACAGTTACACTATTCTCAGTCCATGTCACCTTCGCCCCCATTTTCTCAAGTACTTCAGCAAATTTCACATCTCCCTACAACATTTTAGAAGTTAAGAAACATTTCTTTGACATATTCAAAGAAGCGGGATAAAGAAAGTAAAAAAGTGATACCTGTAAACTGGTTGTACCGCAGCCCTCTACAGTAACTGTACCGCCAGTTATTGCAGCACCAGCTAAGAAGTAACTTGCACTAGATGCATCACCTTCTACAAAAGCCTTTCCAGGTGACCTAACAATAGCCATTATAGCATGGGTATAAATACACTGAGAAACCATACTAACTACTAAGGTGATATAATATATGGTTCTCAGTATAGCTAAGAAAAGAGATTTTACTTGTATTTTTGACCGCCTTTAATGAAAAAGCGGTCCCAGCTGTCAGAATGCTCAACACTGACACCAAACCGCTCCATTAGTTTCATGGTCATTTCCACATAAGGGATAGATATTAATTTATCAATGATTTCTATTTCGATATCTCCAAGTGCAAGAGGCCCTGCCATGAGCAATGCACTTAAGTACTGACTACTAATAGAGCCCGACAGCTTAACCTGAAGTTTAAAAGAAATATCAGATATCTAAGGGCCTTATATAGGCAGGTCATAAGAAAATAATGACCAAATTAACCATAGCTTGATACCTTTCCACCGGGGAGGCCACCAATGCCTCTGACACGAACTGGAGGGCAGTCGGTACCCAAAAAACAATCTGCATCAGCGCCAAGTTGTTTTAGGCCAGAGACCAAATCACCTATTGGTCTTTCCCTCATTCGTGGGACTCCATCAAGCACGTAACTGTAGTTTGAGATATTTCAGTTTGAAAAATTGCAACATGTACCAGATTATACCAGCTTGCAACACAACGGCAATTAATGTTGCAACATGTACCAGATTATACTGGCTTGCAACACATCAGCAATTAATGTTGCAATTATATAATGAAATGAAGAAATATCCTTTTTCATACAAATAGCGAGAAAATGCATCTGTTATATATATTAATGCTGTACTGGTCATATCAGTTCAAAACAAATTGATTATTATATTTCATTTCAATTTTTGGTTCAAATGTTTATTTTGAGTTTTCTTGAGTTGTCAGATGTGTTCGGTCTTAATTTGACACCTTTCTTATCCAACCCAGTACCATGCCAGTCTTATTTTTCTTTAATAGAACAATCACCTTCCATTTCCACCAGCGACAGTCAATGCAGCTGTCAAAGGCCGCATGGCAGTGCCAGCATTACCTAAGAAGAGTTGCACCTCCTTTGATTCTTTGCCGACTGGGAACTGACCGCCCGACCCTGCAACCACTGCCCTTTTAGCCTCTTTGTCTATTTCTACAGAAAGGCCAAGGGTTTTCAAAGCCTCGAGCATGTAGTGTATGTCATCGCTGTCTAACAAGTTATCTACCACAGTTGTTCCCTGATAGAGAGAGAGACATTCCAAATTTAGTAAGGCCTTTTCTGAGAAAATTTCAGGTCTTTAGTGTATTAATGCAATTGACACAATGCAAGTAGATACTGGGACATTGTAGAAAGATGCTGATTAAAGTATAATAGTTATAGTGTAGTGCATCTACTAATCAAACCTGCCAATGTTCCATTCAAAGATTAATTCAGGAAAGATTACACGCTAAAGTTGAGATCCGATCATCCAAAAAGCACAAAATACCCCGTAACGAACCCACACGACTCTAATCTGGCACCGAACAACTCACCTCGGAAAGAGCAGCAAGGAGAAGCGTGCGATTTGACAGGGATTTAGATCCAGGCAAGTTAATGGTCCCTGAAATCTCCTTAATCGGCTGAAGCACGATCTCTGGTACAGTGGAGGGTTTCTCTGGAGCAGCCGCGACAGAAGCTCTGACAACAACATGCCTAGACGAGGAGAAACCACCATTTGTGCACCGCAAAGAGCTCGAATTGGAATTTTTTTGGGCTAATCGGAGAGAAGGAATTGAAACGGGCTGGGCGCGAGATCTGGACAGATTTGAACCGGAGATGTAGATTCTGGGTTCAAGCCCCTTCGCCATGGCTGTTTGCGCCATCTCTCGCTGTTCTTCTTTTTCGTAAAGTTTCCTTCTTTTCGGTAAGTCAGATTTGGTTGGAGCTTGGAATGCGGGTTTGGTAGTGGAGGTAACTGGTAAGTAGAAGTAGAGAGCGCGGGGTAGGTGAAGAAACTCGGGTTTTTTCAGTCAGCCACCAAACTCCCTGAGTTTTTGTCCTCTGAGGCATCTCATACTTTGCGTGACCCGTTCCAGTAATATTTAAGCTTCAAGATTCGTGCAGAACATATTTTAACGGATGAGAATTTTAAATAACTCACCGCAAAATATGAGATATCTCAGAGGATGCGAATTTTAATTCCCCGGGGTTGGTAGTTGTTCACTGTACCGCATTTATCCAACGCAGTCTGTCGTTCGATTTTGCCAAGTTGGTGATACAAGGAAATGGCCGAAATTTTTGTTAATAGAATAATTAAGAGAAAAAGTTTCGACAATCGAAAAGCATTTTTCAGAAATTCAATATATAAAAAATGATGTATGAACGTTTTAGATTACAACATTTTAATTAGCGAAATAAAATTACAGCTAATTAACGAAACAGTGCGAGAAAAAAAAAACGCCCTAAACATTCTCAACTATAATACCCACAACTTTTTTTTTATGCAAATCAGATTTCGATTAACAAACGTCCAAATAACATTATAAACCATTATGTTTTTCTTAGATATTGAATTTCCAAAAATTGCTACTCTATTATCGATATCATTTTTTCTATTAATAAAAATTTAGGAGGAAATGGTCCTTTCGCTTCGGTCTATGCCAAACCTTGGAGGCCATTTTGTCATAGAATTATTTTAATAAAGAAGATCGTCAAAAATTAGATTTAATTTATTTAATTTAAAATACAATGATCAATGGGATGTATACTATAGTTTTGTAAAAGGTATGATATTTGATGAATGAGATTATGGTAATGATGTAATATGCATATAACATATTGGCTTGTGTGATAGATTCATATCTTTATTTTCAGAGTTCAAATAATCGATGTGAACTATTTAACATATTACGTAATCTTTATATGAAATTGTAATTGAAGATCAAGAGTTCAAAAAATCAATGTGAACCGTATTACATAATCTTTATATGAAATTTTAATTGAAGATCAAATTGTATATTTTTGTACAAACTTATTTTTCTACCTATGTAAACATAACAAAAATTGTATTATATTTGTATTTTTAGATGGTGCATAGCATATATTGTATTTGTAAAAATGACGATATTTAATATATTTTTTTTATCTTTAATATTTAGTGAGTCGTGTTTTCAATCGGACAAATAAGATAACTTTTGATTATCATTGTAATTGACAACATATTTTTATATCAAGTAATGAATTTATTTTATATATTTTTTATTTTTTGAATTCATTCAGAATATAATTATACGGGGATAAAAAAGGAAAATGAAAATAAACATTGCTGCATAACAAATTTGAGGCGGCCAAGGAGATTGCAACATCCGAGTAATATGGATTAGTATTGTAAATAACGGTATACAGTCATCGGACAAACAAAGTACCGCCAAGCGATTAATTAGAAATAATCGAGAATAATTGTCCATATTCGAAAATAATCATCCTACTAGTCGGAAAATCTATAATTCGGAATAATTTACCACTACACTACTAGAATTCTGATTTTTAGCATGAGTAAAATTCTACTTGTTGCATGGACTTACCCATGCAACAACCCCCAAAAAATGTCAGTTGCATGGGTTACCATTGCAATAACTACCGTTGCAATGACCCCCGTTGCAACTACTCAATTTCGGACTTGGTGCATGGTTTACCCATGCAATAACTTCTGGAATACTTATTGCAACAGTGTTCCCATGCAACAAGTACCCATGTAACAAATCTGATGCAGGAAGTATTTGCAACGATATAGCATGGAGTATTAGCAACAATAGAGGAGTTAGTAGTTGCATGGGTAAAGTGTGTGGGTCACATGGAGTATTTGCAACGATAGAGAATTGAGTAGTTGCATGGGTAAATAATGTGGGTCCCGCATGGTTAGTTGCATGGGTAAAGAAAATGGGCCCCACCAGGTTATTGTCTGGGTCCCATATTTGTATAGATTGTCCGATGCAAAAAACTATCGTTCATAAAAATAAATTCAAGCCCAATTATATAATTCATCCCGTACCAATTTGATACCTGTACCGATTTGGTACCAATCCATAGGCAACCAAGAATATTTTACATTACACATTGAAACATAATAAGAACAACAACACAATTAAATATGGAGAGTAACATTTTAATTATCATTAATCATTATAGTAAATTCAAGTTTTCCTTGAAACATCAAACCAAAAAGGATTGCAACCACATTATAAGTAACTTGTTTCTACAACCAAAATATATGCACAACCCATCACCAAAAAATATACAAAATACCATTTTTATGTGATAATGGTTTACAACACCCCACACTAGAAGGGCTGGTTGTTCCGCCTTTCTTCCCCGAACCACTCGGCGTCAGCACCTAGGCATGTTGCCACCTCATTTTCAGATTGCGCATTGAGAAGTGCTCGGAAATTTCTTCCCCCATTTGATTATGTAAAATCTGAGACACGTATGAAATTTTCTCTTTCTCTGTGTGTGTACTATTAGAACATTCAAAATACCAAAATCAGCACTGTGCCAAAACAAGTAATAATACCAGTCCAACAAAGTGCTGGACTTATATCTGAAACTGAACCAAATATTGTTAGGTCTAAACATTTGTTGTTAAGAGATGATTTTCTAGACACAAGAACAAATGCAAATGAGTTTCATAACCACAAGATCAAGACAAAAGAGGTTGTTAAGTACACAAATAAGGGCAAATAGAGTTCCTAAGCACAAGAAAAATGCAAATGAGGTTCATAAAAACAAGATCAAAGACAAATTATGTTGCAGAGCGCAAAAACAACGCCAATTGAGATTGTTAAGCACACGAACAAGGGCAAATGAGGTTCCTAAGTACATGTTGCAAAGTACAAGAACAACGACAAATGAGATTGTTAAGCACAATAGCAAGTCTAAATGATGTTGCTAAGCACAAGAACAAGGGCAAAAGAGGTGGAGAAGCATATTAACAACGGTAATTGAGATTGTTAAGCACACGAACAAGAGCAAATGAGGTTCCTAAGCACAAGAACAAATGCAAATGAGGTTCCTAAGCACAATATCAAGGAAAAAAAGAGGTTGTTAAGCACACGAACAACGCCAATTGAGGTTGTTAAGCACACAAACAAGGGTAAATGAGGTTCCTAAGCACAATAACAAATGCAAATGAGGTTCATAAGCAAGATCAAGGGCAAATTATGTTGCAAAGTGTAAGAACAACGACAAATGAGGTTATTAAGCTCAAGAACAAATGTAAATGATATTGCTAAGCACAATAACAAGGTTAAAAGAGGTTAAGAAGCATATGAACAACGACAATTGAGGTTGTTAAGCACGCGAACAAGGGCAAATGAGATTCCTATGCACAAGAACAAATACAAATGAGGTTCATAAATACAAGATCAAGGGCAAAAGAGATTGTTAAGCACACGAGCAACGCCAATTGAGGTTGTTAAGTATACAAACAAGGGTAAATGAAGTTCCTAAGTACAAGATCAAATGCAAATGAGGTTCATAAGCACAAGATCAACGGCAAAAGTGGTCGTTAAACACACGAACAACGCCAATTGATGTTGTTAAGCACAGAAACAAAGGAAAATGAGATTCTTAAGCACAAGAACAAATACAAATGAGGTTCATAAGCACAAGATCAAAGGCAAATTATATTGCAAAGCGCAACAACAACAACCAATGAGGTTGTTAAGCACAAGAACAAGTGTAAATGATGTTGCTCTAACCATAAGTACAAGGGCAAAAAAGATTAAGAAGCAAATGAATAACGACAATTGAGGTTGTTAAGCACACGAACAAGGGCAAATGAGGTTCCTAAGCACAAGAACAAATACAAAAGAGCTTAATAAGCACAAAATCAAGGGCAAAAAAGGTTGTTAAGAACACAAACAACGCCAATTGAGGTTGTTAAATACACAAACAAGGGTAAATGAAGTTCCTAAGCACAATAACAAATGCAAATGAGGTTCATAAGTACAAGATCAAGGGAAACTTATATTGCAAAGCGCAACAACCACGGTAAATGAGGTTGTTAAGCACAAGAACAAGTGTAAATGATGTTGCTAAGCACAAGAACAAGGGCAAAAGAGGTTAAGAAGCATATGAATAAAAAAAAATTGAGGTTACTAAGTACACGAACAAGGCCAAATGAGGTTCCTAAGCACAAGAACAAATGCAAATGAGGTTCATAAGCACAATATCAAGGGAAAAAGAGGTTGTTAAGCACACGAACAACGCCAATTGAGATTTTGAAGTATACAAACAAGGGCAAATAGAGTTCCTATGTTAGTTTGTAATAATCTAGAAGTCAATAATACGATAAATTAACATAAAGCTTTGTTCATGAATTGAGTGATTAATAAACTGTCATTTTGTTACCTTGAGTATTATTGAATTTATGGATCATTCCTTTATATGAATTAGAGTCAATAGTTGGAATTGTGAAACTCCATAATATTAAATGATATATATACTCTTAAAAGTCTCTAACTGAGGTAATTAGCAGGAACACTAATTTACCGTTACAAGGTTAGAATGTGGATTAAAAGATGGTCATGTTTTACAGACCATTGACATGAGATGTCGTTTTAATCACATAGATACATGTTCTAGGAATATGGTATTTGACACACCCCGAATGAAACATTAAATGGAATTGTGTACGTGTCATTAATGTTTTCATTCAGTGTGAAGTTCTAAAGTATGAGGTATTCATCTTTCCTACTAAGAGATGTGTATGTGTGATTGTTATCTAACGCTGTCGGTAAAACGCAGTCATAACGGTAGCTTTTCGGTATACATAGCTTAGTTGAGGTAGTAATGGTTTACCAAAAGTTCTATTATCTCTCGTATCTCTATACGAGTTACGGTATCACTGGACCCCTTGATAGAGTAGGATTATCTGCATGCAGTATAATTACAAGAGTAATTATATTTGATAATCTGCTCAAGATCAAGAAAAGATTAAGTTTGCAAGGATGACACACACCTACCTTGAAACTGATCTGATACTGTGAGACATAAGAATTAACACGACTAAAATAGTTTACTGGATCGTGGTACTGTATAGTACATCATCATCTGTGTAATTGGATGGTCATAGTGTAGATGTCAGATGCCTCATATGATTATAGAAGTTAAAATGGTTTTAATTCTATTTACCAACATAACACAGATCTTATTGGGTCATACCGTAAATGAGACTTATCAGAGAATCTTATAATTAATTATATATAGTTATAATTAATAATAAGATATTTATATTAATTATAAAAGGTATAATTAATATAAATGTCATAAAGATGACAAGCTTAAACATATTCAATTTACAAGCGTGTATGACACGTTATGTAAAAGCTATCGCAACAACAGTCGCAAGAAGTTATAACTGATCAGATCGATTATAAAGTGGATTACAAATATTAATTATGAATTAATATTTTGGGCTCAAAGCCCATTTGAATTTTGGGCCTAAGTTAAAAATGGATTTTAATTAGAAAGCCCAAAAGTCAAAGCCCAAGCCCCAAAGTCAAAGCCCAAACTAATCAATTGATTAATGGGCTCGATGGCATTTTGGTAAATACCATGTTGCCCTAGGGGCATATTGGTCATTTAGACCATTTCAAAAGTCTATAAATAGAGGGGTAGGGGTAGAGATAAATTCATTCCAAAAATCCGATCGAAGTCTAATTGATCTGAAAGTCAGTCTTTTAGAACTTTCAGTTTTTCTCTCCCAAATAGTGTTGGGCTAGAAAAGAAAGATATACGTAATCCACGTATAATCTTGCGAGTTGTGAATAGTGTTTTTACGGGTGTCGTGAATAGTATTTTCGCGAAGTTTCGGGAATCTGATTTTGCACGAGACGCAGTCAGTTTTTACGATCTTCGTGAATAGTGTTTTCACGCCTCCCGTGAATAGTACTTTTACGGCTGTCGTGAATAGTATTTACGGGATTTGGAAATAATATATTTGCGAAAGTCGCGGTATATTTATTTTGTTCTTTTCTCGGTGAATAGTGTTTTTGCGAATCCTGCTGGTCAGTATTACTGGCAGTAGAAAGCCAGCGCTCTGGTGGTTCCTGGTGGACGACCGATAGAGGTATCAGATGTTTGATACTCCGAGGCAAGACGTTCCTCAGATTCGATTTTCTCGGTCTGCTGCAATCCAATTGGAATTTGGATCAAGGTATAAATATGTTATATTAATCTATTTAATTTGTAAGTAGATTAAAGTTTTAGAAATCAATTATGGAGTAGATCTGTAAAAGGATTAAATTGGGTTTTGATGTCAAGGAATACTGAAGGTGGATCGCCTTGGAAAGTATTCTGACATACCTCGTTTAATCCTTGGCTTAAGTTAGAAGTAAAATTTTTGTTTTACGTTCTTTCCGCAGCTTAAGCTAATCAATGGTTTTGGACCGTCCATAACCAAACATCCTAAGCACAAGAACAAATGCAAATGAGATTCATAAGCACAAAATCAAGGGAAAATTATATTGCAGAGCGCAAGAACAACGCCAATTGATATTTTTAAGCACACGAATAAGGGAAAATGAGGTTCCTAAGCACAAAAACAAATGCAAAAGTGGTTCATAAGCACAAAATCAAGGGTAAATTATGTTGCAAAGTACAAGACAACGACAAATGAGGTTGTTAAGCAGAAGAACAAGTGTAAATGATGTTGCTAAGCACAAGAACAAGGTTAAAAGAGGTTAAAAAGCATATGAACAATGACAATTGAGATTGTTAAGCAAACGAACAAGGGCAAATGAGATTCCTAAACACAAGAACAAATGCAAATGAGGTTCATAACCACAAGATCAAGGGCAAAAGAGGTTGTTCAGCACACGAACAACGCCAATTGAGATTGTTAAGTGCACAAACAATGGCAAATGGTGTTCCTAAACACAAGAACAAATGCAAATGAGGTTCATAAGCACAAGATCAAGGGCAAAAGAGGTTGTTAAGCACCCGAAGAACGCCAATTGAGGTTCTTAAATACACAAACACGGGCAAATGGAGTTCGTAAGCACAACAACAAATGCAAATGAGGTTCATAAGCACAAGATCAAGGGCAAATTATGTTGCAGAGCGCAAGAACAACACCAATTGAGATTGTTAAGCACACGAAAAGGGCAAAAGAGGTTCCTAAGCACAAGAACAAGGCAAAAGAGGTTAAGAAGCATATTAACAACGATAATTGAGGTTGTTAAGCCCACGAACGAGGGCAAACGAGGTTCTTAAGCACACGAACAACGCCAATTGAGGTTGTTAAGCACACAAATAAGGGCATACGAGGCTCCTAAGCATAAGAACAAATACAAATGAGGTTCATAAGCACAAGATCAAGGGCAAAAGAGGTTGTTAAGCACACGAACAACGCCAATTGAGGTTGTTAAGCACATAAACAAGGGCAAATGAGGTTCCTACGCACAAGAACAAATGCAAATGAGGTTCATCAGTACAATATCAATGTCAAAAGAGGTTGTTAAGCACACGAACAATGCTAAAAGATGAAGAGGTTCCTAAGCACGCAAACAATGGCAAATGAGGTTCCTAAACACAAGATCAAGGGAAAAAGAGGTTGTTAAGCACACGAACAACACTAAGAGCGGTTGTTAAGCACACGAATAACGCCAATTGAGGTTCTTAAACACACAAACAATGGCAAACGAGGTTCCCAAGCATAATAACAAATGCAAATGAGGTTCGTAAGCACAAGATCAAGGGCAAAAGATGTTGTAAAGCACACGAACTACGCCAATTGAGGTTGTTAAGCACACGAACAAGGTCAAACGAGGTTCCTAAGCACAAGAACAAATGCAATCATAAGCACAAAATCAAGGGCAAAAGAGGTTGTTAAGCACACGAACAACGCCAATTGATGTTGTTAAGCACACAAACAAGGGCAACCGAGGTTCTTAAGCATAAGAACAAATGCAAATGAGGTTCGTAAGCACAAGATCAAGGGCAAAAGAGGTTGTTAAGCACATGAACAACATGAATTGAGGTTGTTAAGCACACAAATAAGGGCACATGAGGTTCTTATACACAAGAATAAATGCATATGATGTTCCTAAACTCAAGATCAAGGGCAAAAGAGTTTGGAGAGCACACAAACAATGCCAATTGAGGTTGTTAACCACACAAACAACGGCAAATGAGGTTACTAATCACAAGAACAAATGGAAATGAGGTTCATAGGCACAAGATGAAGGGTAAACGCGGTTGTTAAGCACACGAACAATGCCAGTTGTGGATGTTAAGCACACAAACAATGGCAAACGAGATTCCTAAGCGCAAGAACAATGCAAATGAGGTTCATAAGCACAAGATCAAGGGTAAACGAGGTTGGTAAGCAAACGACCAACGCCAGTTGAGGATGTTAAACACACAAATACGGGCAAACGAGGTTCCTAAGCACAAGAACAAATGCAAATGAGGTTCATAAGTACAAGATCAAGGGAAAAAAGAGGTTGTAAAACACACGAACAACGCCAATTGAGGTTGTTAAGCACACAAACAAGGGCTAATGAGGTTCCCAAGCACAAGATCAAGGGCAACAGAGGTAGTTAACCACACGAACAACACCAATTAAGGTTGTTAAGCACACAAACAATTGCAAACGAGATTCCTAAGAACAAGAACAAATGCAAATGAGGTTCATAAGCACAAGATCAGGGGCAAAAGAGGTTGTTAAGCACACGAACAACGCCAATTGAGGTTGTTAAGCACACAAACAAGGGCAAACGAGGTTCCTAAGCATAAGAACAAATGCAAATGACGTTCATAAACACAAGATCAAGGGTAAAAGAGGTTGTTAAGAACACAAATAACCGTGAAAGAGGTTGTAAAGCACACGAACAACGCCAATTGAGGTTCTTAAGCACACAAACAATGGCAAACGAGGTTCCCAAGCACAATAACAAATGGAAATGAGGTTCATAAGCACTAGATCAAGGGCAAAAGAGGTTGTAAAACACGCGAATAACGCCAATTGAGGTTTTTAAGCACACAAACAATGGCAAACGAGATTCCTAAGCCCAATAACAAATGCAAATAAGGTTCATAAGCACAAGATCATGGGCAAACGAGGTTGTCAAGCACACGAACAACGCTAATTGAGGTTGTTAAGCACACGAACAAGGACAAACGAGGTTCCTAACCACAAGAACAAAAGCAAGTGAGGTTCATAAGCACAAGATCAACGACAAAAGAGGTTGTTAAGCACACGAACAACACCAATTGAGGATGTTAAGCACACCAACAAGGGCAAACGAGGTTCCTAAGCACAAGAACAAATGCAATGAGGTTCATAAGCACAAGATCATGGGTAAACTAGGTTGTTAAGCACACGAACAACGCCAGTTGTGGATGTTAAGCACACAATCAAGGGCAAACGAGGTTCCTAAGCCTAAGAACAAATGCAGATGAGGTTCATAAGCACAAGATCAAGGGTAAACTAGGTTGTTAAGCACACGAACAACGCCAGTTGTGGATGTTAAGCACACAAACAAGGTCCAACGAGGTTCCTAAGCGCAAGGACAAATGTAAATGAGGTTCATAAGCACAAGATCAAGGGTAAACGAGGTTGGTAAGCACACGCACAATGCCAGTTGAGGATGTTAAGAACACAAATAAGGGCAAACGAGGTTCCTAAGCACAAGAACAAATGCAAATGAGGTTCAAAAGCACAAGATCAAGGGCAAAAGAGGTTGTAAAACTCACGAACAATGCCAATTGAGGTTGTTAAGCACACAAACAAGGGCTAATGAGGTTCCCAAGCACAAGATCAAGGGCAACAGAGGTTGTTAACCACACGAACAACACCAATTAAGGTTGTTAAGCATACAAACAATTGCGAACGAGGTTCCTAAGTACAAGAACAAATGCAAATGAGGTTCATAAGCACAAGATCAGGGGCAAAAGAGGTTGTTAAGCACACGAACAACGCCAATTGAGGTTGTTAAGCACACAAACAAGGGCAAACGAGGTTCCTAAGCATAACAACAAATGCAAATGATGTTCATAAACACAAGATCAAGGGTAAAAGAGGTTGTTAAGAACACAAACAACCCTAAAAGATGTTGTTAAGCACACGAACAACGCCAATTGAGGTTCTTAAGCACACAAACAATGACAAACGCAGTTCCCAAGCACAATAACAAATGCAAATAAGGTTCATAAGCACAAGATCAAGGTCAAATGAGGTTGTAAAGCACACGAACAACGCCAATTGAGGTTGTTAAGCACATGAATAAGGGCAAACGAGGTTCCTAAGCACCAAAACAAATGCAAATGAGGTTCATAAGCACATGGTCAACAGCAAAAGAGGTTATTAAGCACACGAACAACACCAATTGAGGATGTTAAGCACACAAACAAGGGCAAACGAGGTTCCTAAGCACAAAAACAAATGCAATGAAGTTAGCACAAGATCAAAGGCAAAAGAGGTTGTTATGCACACGAACAACGCCACTTGAGGTTGTTAAGCACCCAAACAAGGGCAAACGAGGTTCCTACGCACAAGAACAAATGCAAATGACGTTCATAAACACAAGATCAAGGGTAAAAGAGGTTGTTAACCACACGAACAATGCTAATTGAGGTTCCTAAGCACAAGATCAAGGGCAAAAGAGGTTGTTAACCACACGAACAACGCCAATTGAGGTTGTTAAGCACACAAACAATGGCAAACCAGGTGCCTAAGCACAATAACAAATGCAAATGAGGTTCATAAGCACAAGATCAAGGGCAAAAGAGGTTGTAAAGCACACGAACAACGCCAATTGAGGTTGTTAAGCACACGAACAAGGGCAAACGAGGTTCCTAAGCACAAGAACAAAAGCAAGTGAGGTTCATAAGCACAAGATCAAGTGCAAAAGAGGTTGTTAAGCACACAAACAACGCCAATTGAGTTTGTTAGGCACACAAACAAGGGCAAACGAGGTTCCTAAGCACAAGAACAAATGCAATTGAGGTTCATTAGCACAATATCAAGGGTAAAAGAGGTTGTCAAGCACACTAACAACGCCAGTTGAGGATGTTAAGCACACAAACAAGGGCAAACGAGGTTCCTAAGCACAAGAACAAATGCAAATGAGGTTGATATGCACAAGATCAAGGGCAAAATAGGTTGTTAAGCACACGAACAATGCCAATTGTGGTTAGTAAGCATAGAAACAATGGGCAACGAGATTCCTAAGCACAAGAACAAAAGCAAATGAGATTCATAAGCACAAGATCAAGGACAAAAGAGGCTGTTAAGCACACAAACGCTAATTGAGGTTATTAAGCTCACAAACAAGGGCAAATGAGGTTCCTAATCACAAGATCAAGGGCAACATAGGTTGTTAAGCACACTAACAACACCAATTAAGGTTGTTAAGCACACAAACAATTGCAAACGAGGTACCTATGCACAAGAACAAATGCAAATGAGGTTCATAAGTACAAGATCAAGGGCAAAAGAGGTTGTAAAGCACACGAACAAAGCGAATTTAGGTTGTTAAGCACACGAACAAGGACAAACATGGTTCCTAAGCACAAGAACAAATGCAAATGGGGTTCATAAGCACAAGATCATGGACAAAAGAGGTTGTTAAGCACACAAACAACGCTAATTGAGGTTGTTAAGCACACAAACAAGGGCTAATGAGGTTCCTAAGCACAAGATCATGGGCAACAGATGTTGTTAACAACACGAACAACACCAATTAAGGTTGTTAAGCACACAAACAATTGCAAACGAGGTTTCTAAGCACAAGAACAAATGCAAATGAGGTTCATAAGCACAAGATCAGGGGCAAAAGAGGTTCTTAAGCACGCGAACAACGACAGTTGAGGTTTTTAAGCACACAAACAAGGGCAAACGAGGTTCCTAAGCACAAGAACAAATGCAAATGAGATTCATAAACACTTGATCAAAGGTAAAAGACGTTGTTAAGAACACGAACAACCCTAAAAGAGGTTGTCAAGCACACGAACAACGCCAATTGATGTTCTTAAGCACACAAACAATGGCAAACGAGGTTCCCATGTACAAGAACAAATGCAAATGAGGTTCATATATACAAGATCAAGGGCAAAAGAGGTTGTTAAGCACACGAACAATGCCAATTGAGGTTGTTAAGCACACAAACAAGGACAAATGAGGTTCCTACGCACAAGAACAAATGCAAATGAGATTCATAAGTACAAGATCAAGGGCAAAAGAGGTTGTTAACCACACGAACAATGCTAATTGAGGTTCCTAAGCACAAGATCAAGGGCAAAAAATGTTGTTAAGCACACGAACAACGCCAATTTAGATTGTTAAGCACATAAACAATGGCAAACGAGGTTCCTAAGCACAATAACAAATGCAAATGAGGTTCATAAGCACAAGATCAAGGGCAAAAGAGGTTGTATATCGTACACAAACAAGGGCAAACGAGGTTCCTAAGCACAATGACAAATGCAAATGAGGTTCATAAGCACAAGATCAAGTGCAAAAGAGGTAGTTAAGCACATGAATAACGCCAATTGAGGTTGTTAAGCACTCAATCAAGGACAAATGAAGTTCCTACGCACAAGAACAATTGCAAATGAGGTTCATAAGTACAAGATCAAGGACAAAAGAGGTTGTTAAGCACACGAACAATGCTAATTGAGATTCCAAAGCATGCAAACAAGGGGAAATGAGGTTCCTAAGCACAAGATCAAGGGCAAAAGAGGTTGTTAAGCACACGAACAACGTCAATTGAGGTTGTTAAGCACATAAACTAGGGCAAACTAGGTTGTAAAGCACACGAACAACGCTAATTAAGGTTGTTAAGCACACGAACATGGGGAAACGAGGTTCCTAAGTACCAGAACAAATGCAAATGAGGTTCATATGCACAAGATCAAGTGCAAAAGAGGTTGTTAAGCACACGAACAACGCCAATTGAGGTTGTTAAGCTCACAAACAAGGGCAAATGAGGTTCCTAAGCACAAGAACAAATGCAATTGAGGTTCATAAGCACAAGATCAAGGGTCAAAGAGGTTGTCAAGCACACTAACAACGCCAGTTGAGGATGTTAAGCACACAAACAAGGGCAAACGAGGTTCCTAAGCACAAGAACAAATGCACTTGAGGTTCATATGCACAAGATCAAGGGCAAAAGAGGTTGTTAAGCTCACGAACAATGCCAATTGAGGTTAGTAAGCATAGAAACAATGGAAAACGAGATTCCTAAGCACAAGAACAAATGCAAATGAGATTCATAAGCATAAGATCAAGGACAAAAGAGGTTGCTAAGCACACAAAGAACGCTAATTGAGGTTGTTAAGCACACAAACAAGGGCAAATGAGGTTCCTAAACACAAGATCAAAGGAACAGAGGTTGTTAAGCACACGAACTACACCAATTAAGGTAGTTAAGCACCTAAACAATAGCAAACGAGGTTCCTAAGCACAAGAACGAATGCAAATGAGGTTCATGAGCACAAGATCAGTGGCAAAGGAGGTTGTTAAGCACACGAACAACGCCAATTGAGGTTGTTAAGCACACACACAAGGGCAAATGAGGTTCCTAAGCACAAGAACAAATGCAAATTGAGGTTCCTAAGCACAAGATCAAGGGCAAAAGAGGTTGTTAAGCACAAGAACAACGCCAATTGAGGTTGTTAAGCACACAAACAATGGCAAACGAGGTTTTTAAGCACAATAACAAATGCAAATGAGGTTTATAAGCACAAGATCAAGGGCAAAAGAGGTTGTAAATCACACGAACAACGCCAATTGAGGTTGTTAAACACATGAACAAGGGCAAACGAGGTTCCTAAGCACAAGAACAAATGCAAATGAGGTTCATAAACAGAAGATCAGGGGTAAAAGAGGTTGTTAAGAACACAAACAAAACTAAAAGAGGTTGTTAAGCACACGAACAACGTCAATTGAGGTTCTTAAGCACACAAACAATGGCAAACGAGGTTCCCAAGCACAATAAGAAATGCAAATGAGGTTCATAAGCACTAGATCAAGGGCAAAAGAGACTGTAAAACACAGGAATAACGCCAATTGAGGTTTTTAAGCACACAAACAATGGCAAACGAGGCTCCTAAGCACAAGAATAAATGCAAATGAGGTTCATAAGCACAAGATCAAGGGCAAAAGTGGTTGTTAAGCACACGAACAACGCCAATTGAGGTTGTTAAGCACACAAACAATGGCAAATGAGGTTCCTACGCACAAGAACAAATACAAATGAGGTTCATAAGTACAAGATCAAGAGCAAAAGAGGTTGTTAACCACACGAACTATGCTAATTGAATTTCCCAAGCACAAGATCATGGGCAAAAGAGGTTGTTAAGCACACGAACAACGGCAATTGAGGTTGTTAAGCACACGAACAAGGGCAAACGAGGTTCCTAAGTACCAGAACAAATGCAAATGAGGTTCATATGCACAAGATCAAGTGCAAAAGAGGTTGTTAAGCACATGAACAACGCCAATTGAGGATGTTAAGCACACAAACAAGGGAAAATGAGGTTCCTACGCACAAGAACAAATGCAAATGGGGTTCATAAGTACAAGATCAAGGGCAAAAGAGGTTGTTAAGCACACGAACAATGCTAATTGAGATTCCGAAGCATGCAAACAAGGGCAAATGAGGTTCCAAAGTACAAGATCAAGGGCAAAAGAGATTGTTAAGCACACGAACAACGTCAATTGAGGTTGTTAAGCACACAAATAAGGGCAAAAGAGGCTGTTAAGCACAACAACCAATGCAAATAAGGTTCGTAAGCACAAGATCAAGGGCAAAAAAGGTTGTTAAGCACACTAACAACACCAATTAAGGTTGTTAAACACACAAACAATTGCAAACGAGTTTCTAAGCACAAGAACAAATGTAAATGTGGTTCATAAGCACAAGATCAAGGGCAAAAGAGGTTGTTAAGCACACGAACAACGCTAATTGAGGTTGTTAAGCATACAAACAAGGGCTAACGAGGTTCCTAAGCAGAAGAACAAATGCAAATGAGGTTCATAAACACAAGATCAAGGATAAAAGAGGTTGTTAAGAACACGAACAACCCTAAAAGAGGTTGTTAAGCACACAAACAACGCCAATTGAGGTTCCCAAGCACAATAACAAATGCAAATGAGTTTCATAAGCACTAGATCTTGGGCAAAAGAGGTGGTAAAACACACAAATAACGCCAAATCAGGTTGTTAAGCACATAAACAATGGCAAACGAGGTCCCTAAGCACAATAACAAATGCAAATGAGGTTCATAAGTACAAGATCAAGGACAAAAGAGGTTGTTAAGCACACAAACAACGCTAATTGAGGTTGTTAAGCGCACAAACAAGGGCAAATGAGGTTCCTAAGCACAAGATCAAGGGCAACAGAGGTTGTTAAGCACACGAACAACACCAATTGAGGTTGTTAAGCACACAAACAATTGCAAACGAGATTCATAAGCACAAGAACAAATGCAAATGAGGTTCATAAACACAAGATCAAAGGTAAAAGAGGTTGTTAAGAACACGAACAACCCTAAAAGAGGTTGTCAAGCACACGAACAACGCCAATTGAGGTTCTTAAGCACACAAACAATGGCAAACGAGGTTCCCAAGTACAAGAACAAATGCAAATGAGGTTCATAAATACAAGATCAAGGGCAAAAGAGTTTGTAAAACACACGAATAACGCCAATTGAGGTTTTTAAGCACACAAACAAGGGCAAACGAGGCTCCTAAGCACAGGAACAAATGCAAATGAGGTTCATAAGCACAAGATCAAGGGCAAAAGAGGTTGTTAAGCACACGAACAACGCCAATTGAGGTTGTTAAGCACATAAAAAAGGACAAATGAGGTTCCTACGCACAAGAACAAATGCAAATGAGGTTCATAAGTACAACATCAAGGCCAAAAGAGGTTGTTAACCACACGAACAACGCTAATTGAGGTTCCTAAGCACATGAGCAAGCGTAAAAGAGGTTGTTAAGCACACGAACAACGCCAATTGAGGTTGTTAAGCACACAAACAATGGCAAACGAGGTTCCTAAGCACAATAACAAATGCAAATGAGGTTCATAAGCACAAGATCAAGGGCAAAAGAGGTTGTAAATCGCACGAGCAATGCCAATTGAGGTTGTTAAGCACACGAACAATGGCAAACGAGGTTCCTACGCATAATAACAAATGCAAATGAGGTTCATAAGTACAAGATCAAATGAAAAAGAGGTAGTTAAGCACACCTACAACGCCAATTGAGGTTGTTAAGCACTCAAGCAAGTACAAATGAGGTTCCTACGCACAAGAACAAATGCAAATGAGGTTCATAAGTACAAGATCAAGGGCAAAAGAGGTTATTAAGCACATGAACAATTCTAATTGAGATTCCAAAGCATGCAAACAAGGGCAAATGAGGTTCCTAAGCACAAGATCAAGGGCAAAAGAGGTTGTTAAGCACACGAACAACGTCAATTGAGGTTGTTAAGCACACAAACAAGGGCAAAAGAGGTTGTAAAGCACACGAACAACGCTAATTGAGGTTGTTAAGCACACCAACAAGAGGAAACGAGGTTCCTAAGCACAAGAACAAATGCAAATGAGATTCACAAGCACAAGATCAAGGGCAAAAGAGGTTGTTAAGCACACGAACAACGTCAATTGAGATTGTTAAGCACACAAATAAGGTCAAAAGAGGCTATTAAGCACACGAACAACGCCAATTGAGGTTCTTAAGCACACAAAGAAGGGCAACCGATGTTCCTAAGCACAACAACCAATGCAAATGAGGTTCGCAAGCTCAAGATCAAGGGCAAAAGAGGTTGTGAAGAACACGAACAACGCCAGTTGAGGATGTTAAGCACACAAACAAGGGCAAAAGAGGTTGTAAAGCACACGAACAACGCTAATTGAGGTTGTTAAGCACACAAACATGGGGAAACGAGGTTCCTAAGCACAAGAACAAATGCAAATGAGGTTGATAAGCACAAGATCATGGGCAAAAGAGGTTGTTAAGCACACGAAAAAAGCCAATTGAGGTTGTTAAGGACACAAACAAAGGCAAATGAGGTTCCCACGTACAAGAACAAATGCAAATGAGGTTCATAAGTACAAGATCAATGGCAAAAAAGGTTGTAAAGCACACGAACAGCGCCAATTGAGGTTGTTAAGCACACAAACAAAGGCAAACGAGGTTCCTAAGCGCATAACAAATGCAAATGAGGTTCATAAGCACAAGATCAAGGGCAAAAGAGGTTGTTAAAGCACACGAACAACGCCAATTGAGGTTGTTAGGCACACGAACAAGGGCAAACGAGGTTCCTAAGCACAAGAACAAATGCAAGTGAGGTTCATAAGCACAAGATCAAGTGCAATAGAGGTTGTTAAGCACACGAACAAGGCCAATTAAGGTTGTTAAGCACACAAACAAGGGCAAACGAGGTTCCTAAGCACAAGAACAAATGCAGTTGAGGTTCATAAGCACAAGATCAAGGGTAAAAGAGGTTGTCAAGCACATTAACAACGCCTGCTGAGGATGTTAAGCACACAAACAATGGCAAACGAGGTTCCTAAGCAGAAGAACAAATGCAAACGAGTTTCATAAGCACAAGATCAGGGGCAAAAGAGGTTGTCAAGCACACGAACAACGCCAATTGAGGTTGTTAAGCACACAAAGAAGGATAAATGAGG
Organism: Carex arenaria; assembly: GCA_964058825.1. NCBI lineage: Eukaryota > Viridiplantae > Streptophyta > Magnoliopsida > Poales > Cyperaceae > Carex > Carex arenaria. Next base: position 5,594 of record CAXKVW010001275.1, on the reverse strand, counting down.
TTCCTACGCACAAGAACAAATGCAAATGAGGTTCGTAAGTACAAGATCAAGGGCAAAAGAGGTTGATAACCGCACGAACACTGCTAATTCAGGTTCCTAAGTAGAAGAGCAAGCGTAAAAGAGGTTGTTAAGCACACGAACAACGCCAATTGAGGTTGTTAAGCACACAAACAATGGCAATCGAGGTTGTTAAGCATAATATCAAATGCAAATGAGGTTCACAAGCACAAGATAAAGGGCAAAAGAGCTTGTAAAGCACACGAACAACGACAATTGAGGTTGTTAAGCACACGAACAAGGGCAAATGAGGTTCCTAAGCACAAGAACAAATGCAAGTGAGTTTCATAAGCACAAGATCAAGTGCTAAGGATGTTGTTAAGTACACGAACAACGCCAATTTAAGTTGTTAAGCACACAAACAAGGGCAAACGAGGTTCCTAAGCACAAGAACAAATGCAATTGAGGTTCATAAGCACAAGATCATGGGTAAAAGAGGTTGTCAAGCACACTAACAACGCCAGTTGAGGATGTTAAGCACACCAACAAGGGCAAACGAGGTTCCTAAGCACAAGAACAAATGCAAATGAGGTTCATAAGTACAAGATCAAGGACAAAAGAGGTTGTTAAGCACACGAACAATGCTAATTGAGATTCCAAAGCATGCAAACACGGGCAAATGTGGTTCCTAAGCACAACATCAAGGGCAAAAGAGGTTGTTAAGCACACAAACAAGGGCAAAAGAGGTTGTAAAGCACACGAACAAAGCTAATTGAGGTTGTTAAGCACACGAACAAGGAGAAACGAGGTTCCTAAGAACAAGAACAAATGCAAATGAGATTCATAAGCACAAGATCACGGGCAAAAGAGGTTGTTAAGCACACGAACAACGCCAATTGAGGTTGTTAAGGACACAAACAAGGGCAAATGAGGTTCCTAAGCACAAGAACAAATGCAAATGAGGTTCATAAGTACAAGATCAAGGGCAAAAAAGATTGTTAAGCACACGAACAACGCCAATTGAGGTTGTGAAGCACCCAAACAATGGCAAATGAGGTTCCTAAGCACAATAACAAATGCAAAAGAGGTTCATAAGCACAAGATCAAGGACAAAAGAGGTTGTAAAGTACACGAACAACGCCAATTGAGGTTGTTAAGCACCCGAACAAGGGCAAACGAGGTTCCTAAGCACAAGAACAAATGCAAGTGAGGTTCATAAGCACAAGATCAAGTGCAAAAGAGGTTGTTAAGCACACGAACAACGCCAATTGAGGTTGTTAAGCAAACAAACAAGGACAAATGAGGTTCATAAGTACCAGATCAAGGCCAAAAGAGGTTGTTAACCGCACGAACAATGCTAATTGAGGTTCCTAAGCACAAGAGCAAGCGTAAAAGAGGTTGTTAAGCACACGAACAACGCCAATTGAGGTTGTTAAGCACACAAACAATGCCAAACGAGGTTCCTAAGCACAATAACAAATGCAAATGAGGTTCATAAGCACAAGATCAAGGGCAAAAGAGGTTGTAAATCGCACGAACAACGCCAATTGAGGTTGTTAAGCACATAAAAAAGGACAAATGAGGTTCCTACGCACAAGAACAAATGCAAATGAGGTTCATAAGTACAACATCAAGGGCCAAAAGAGGTTGTTAACCACACGAACAACGCTAATTGAGGTTCCTAAGCACATGAGCAAGCATAAAAGAGGTTGTTAAGCACACGAATAAGGCCAATTGAGGTTGTTAAGCACACAAACAATGGCAAACGAGGTTCCTAAGCACAATAACAAATGCAAATGAGATTCATAAGCACAAGATCAAGGGCAAAAGAGGTTGTAAATCGCACGAATAACGCCAATTGAGGTTGTTATGCACACGAACAAGGGCAAACGAGGTTCCTAAGCATAATAACATATGCAAATGAGGTTCATATGTACAAGATCAAATGCAAAAGAGGTAGTTAAGCACACCTACAACGCCAATTGAGGTTGTTAAGCACTCAAGCAAGGACAAATGAGGTTCCTACGCACAAGAACAAATGCAAATGAGGTTCATAAGTACAAGATCAAGGGCAAAAGAGGTTGTTAAGCACACGAACAATGCTAATTGAGATTCCAAAGCATGCAAACAAAGGCAAATGAGGTTCCTAAGCACAAGATCAAGGGCAAAAGAGGTTGTTAAGCACACGAACAACGTCAATTGAGGTGTTAAGCACACAAACAAGGGCAAAAGAGGTTGTAAAGCACACGAACAATGCTAATTGAGGTTGTTAAGCACACGAACAAGAGGAAACGAGGTTCCTAAGCACAAGAACAAATGCAAATGAGATTGACAAGCACAAGATCAAGGGCAAAAGAGGTTGTTAAGCACACGAACAATGTCAATTGAGGTTGTTAAGCACACAAATATGGTCAAAAGAGGCTGTTAAGCACACGAACACCGCCAATTGAGGTTCTTAAGCACACAAAGAAGGGCAACCGATGTTCCTAAGCACAACAAGCAATGCAAATGAGGTTCGCAAGCACAAGATCAAGGGCAAAAGAGGTTGTGAAGAACACGAACAACGCCAGTTGAGGATGTTAAGCACACAAACAAGGGCAAAAGAGGTTGTAAAGCACACGAACAACTCTAATTGAGGTTGTTAAGCACACGAACATGGGGAAACGAGGTTCCTAAGCACAAGAACAAATGCAAATGAGGTTCATAAGTACAAGATCAAGGGCAAAAGAGGTTGTTAAACACACGAACAACGCCAATTGGGGTTGTTAAGGACACAAACAAGGGCAAATGAGGTTCCCACGCACAAGAACAAATGCAAATGAGGTTCATTAGTACAAGATCAATGGCAAAATAGGTTGTTAAGCACACGAACAGCGCCAATTGAGGTTGTTAAGCACACAAACAATGGCAAACGAGGTTCCTAAGCGCATAACAAATGCAAATGAGGTTCATAAGCACAAGATCAAGGTAAAAGAGGTTGTAAAGCACACGAACAACGCCAATTGAGGTTGTTAGGCACACGAACAAGGGCAAACGAGGTTCCTTCCTATCACAAGAACAAATGCAAGTGAGGTTCATAAAAACAAGGTCAAGTGCAAAAGATGTTGTTAAGCACACGAACAACGCCAATTAAGGTTGTTAAGCACACAAACAAGGGCAAACGAGGTTCCGAAGCACAAGAACAAATGCAATTGAGGTTCATAAGCACAAGATCATGGGTAAAAGAGGTTGTCAAGCACACTAACAACGCCAGTTGTGGATGTTAAGCACACACACAATGGCAAACAAGGTTCCTAAGCACAAGAACAAATGCAAACGAGTTTCATAAGCACAAGATCAGGGGCAAAAGAGGTTATCAAGCTCACGAACAACGCCAATTGAGGTTGTTAAGCACACAAAGAAGGATAAATGAGGTTCCAACGCACAAGAACAAATGCAAATGAGGCTCATAAGTACAAGATCAAGGGCAAAAGAGGTTGTTAAGCACACGAACAATGCTAATTAAGGTTCCTAAGCAGAAGAGCAAGCGTAAAAGAGGTTGTTAAGCAGACGAACGACGCCAATTGAGGTTGTTTATCACACAATCAATGGCAATCGTGGTTGTTAAGCATAATAACAAATGCAAATGAGGTTCATAAGCACAAGATCAAGGGCAAAAGAGGTTGTAAAGCAAACGAACAACGCCAATTGAGGTTGTTAAGCACACGAACAAGGCCAAACGAGGTTCCTAAGCACAAGAACAAATGCAAGTGAGGTTCATAAGCACAAGATCAAGTGCAAAGGAGGTTGTTAAGCACACGAGCAACGCCAATTGAGGTTGTTAAGCACACAAACAAGGGCAAACGAGGTTCCTAAGCACAAGAACAAATGCAATTGAGGTTCATAAGCACAAGATCAGGGGTAAAAGAGGTTGTCAAGCACACAAACAAGGGCAAACGAGGTTCCTAAGCACAAGAACAAATGCAGATGAGGTTCATATGCACAAGATCAAGGGCAAAAGAGGTTGTTAAGCACACGAACAATGCCAATTTAGGTTAGTAAGCATAGAAACATTGAGGAAACGAGATTCCTAAGCACAAGAAGAAATGCAAATGAGATTCATAAGCACATGATCAAGGACAAAAGAGGTTGTTAAGCACACACAGAACGCTAATTGAGGTTGTTAGGCACACAAACAAGGACAAATGAGGTTCCTAAGTATAAGATCATGGGCAACAGAGGTTGTTAAGCACACGAACGACACCAATTAAGGTAGTTCAGTACACAAACAATAGCAAACGAGGTTCCTAAGCACAAGAACAAATGCAAATGAGGTTCATAAGCACAAGATCAGGGACAAAAGAGGTTGTTAAGCGCACGGACAATGCTAATTGAGGTTCCTAGGCACGCAAACAAGGGCAAATGAGATTCGTAAGCATAAGATCAAGGGCAAAACAGACTGTTAAGCACACGAACAATGCTAATTGAGGTTGTTAAGCACACAAACAATGGCAAACGAGGTTCCTAAGCACAATAACAAATGCAAATGATGTTCATAAGTACAACACTAAGGGCAAAAGAGGTTGTAAAGCACACGAACAAGGGCAAACGTGGTTCCCTAAGCACAAGAACAAATGCAAATGAGGTTCCTAAGCACAAGATCAAGGGCAACAGAGGGTGTTAAGCACACGAACAACACCAATTAAGGTTGTTAAGCACACAAACAATTGCAAACGAGGTTCCTAAGCACAAGAACAAATGCAAATGAGGTTCATAAGTACAAGATCAAGGGCAAAAGAGGCTGTAAAGCACACGAACAATGCCAATTGAGGTTGTTAAGCAGACGAACAAGGAAAAACGAGGTTCCTAAGCACAAGAACAAATGCAAATGAGATTCATAAGAAGAAGATCAAGGACAAAAGAGGTTGTTAAGCACACAGACAACGCTAATTGAGGTTGTTAAGCACACAAACAAGGGCTAATGTAGTTCCTAAGCACAAGATCAAGGGCAACAGAGGTTGTTAACCACACGAACAACACCAATTAAGGTAGTTAAGCACACAAACAATAGCAAACGATGTTCCTATGCACATGAACAGAATGCAAATGAGGTTCATAAGCACAAGATCAGGGGCAAAAGAGGTTGTTAAGCACACGAACAACGCAAATTGAGGTTGTTAAGCACACACACAAGGGCAAATGAGGTTCCTAAGCACAAGATCAAGGGCAAAAGAGGTTGTTAAGCACAAGAACAACGCCAATTGAGGTTGTTAAGCACACAAACAAATGGCAAACGAGGTTCCTAAGCACAATAACAAATGCAAATGAGGTTCATAAGCACAAGATCAAGGGCAAAAGAGGTCGTAAATCGCACGAACAACGCCAATTGAGGTTGTTAAACACACGAACAAGGGCAAACGAGGTTCCTAAGCACAAGAACAAATGCAAATGAGGTTCACAAACACAAGATCAAGGGTAAAAGACGTTGTTAAGAACACAAACAAACCTAAAAGAGGTTGTTAAGCACACGAACAACTCCAATTGAGGTTCTTAAGCACACAAACAATGGCAAACGAAGTTCCCAAGGACAACAAGAAATGCAAATGAGGTTCATAAGC
>CAXKVW010001274.1:0-59324 GCA_964058825.1 Carex arenaria | reverse complement strand
GGTCCGAACGTTGTGATGGTTGAAATCCGGTCGTCGGCGGTTAGTCAAAGCATGGCTGGAATCCATAAAATGACCAAAGCGAATGATTTGATCCAATTTGGCAACCCAATTAGACCCATTTCAATCAAATCCATATTCAACTCAATTTCTTATCAGTAAACTCATCCCTACTTTAAGAAAGGCCCTGGACTTAGATAAGAAGACTAGAATTAATTTTTTATTGGGCAATCTTATTGACAATAAGAAGAGTCTCTTTGATTGGTTGAAAGGTCTAATAAAAATATTGCTATGAGAACGATTTCACATCTCTGAAATGAATTTGATGCAAAAATGTTGTGGGATATAATCAATCTATTCTCGAAAGAAGCTGTGAACATCATGTAGAATTATGAACTGTTGGGATTGATATGAATTCATTGAATAAAGTACTTTCTTTGATGTGCATTTGCCACTTGGACAATTGAGAGAATACATTCTGCTCACCTATAGAGAGGAGGAAATCTTCTGTCGTGTTTAATAAACAGAATTAATATATTTCTTTCAATTCACGCATATGGTTTGTCGAGATGATTAGAAAAAAAAAACTCAGTATAAAATCATACATCTGGAAGAAAGTGTTTTGTTTCCTGTGGGAGATGGAGGCATGAGTCTCTATCTCATCAATTATGTCCAAGTTTCATTCACTCAGAACTAATTAGCATGTGTGATGTTCCCAAATGTGTGCTTTAGATCGGACAGAGAGGAGAGGAGAGACGGAAGAAATAAGGTGAAGTGACGAAGGAAGATGGATGTGTTTCATGTTTATAAATTTAATGGACACCTCCATTTTAACAAAAGGATATATTGGTCAATACAATTTTAAAATAACTAAATAGCAGTTAAAATAAATGATAGGGGATAAAAGAAAGGAAGTTAAATTTAAATGGGAATATTAGATATTATGATATATTTATGGGAAAATTGGCTATTTTGAAAATTTGAACAGGTATACTAGAAATTTTCCCAAAAAAGAAAGAGTATATTGATTTGACATTTAATGTATAAAAACAGAAAGAGTATCTTGATTGTAACAAATATAGTAAGATCGGAAGCAGAAATGACAATCCATCTATTTTTTTATTAGAGTCAATGACTAAGATCCATCTTTTTATAATAAAAATATAAACATTACTCTTTCAGTTTTCCATCAGTGGTCTTTAATATAGAAAAAAAAACATGGATCTTAGTTATGGATCTTAGTCATTGACTCCGATCCATAAATAGATGGATCGTCGTCCTTGCCTCCGATCTTACTTGCAATCAAGGTACTCTTTTCTGTTTTCGTATATTTGATTTTTATAATTTCTATTGATAAAATTTTTTCTCCAAACTTCACTAAGCCTTTTGATTTAATTGAAACTTCACTAATACTTTAAATGACGAATTTGAACTATTGAAACTCATCAACCTTACAAGTGATTCGTCTACATGTAAAAATTTCAAACTTTTGAATTAATTTAGTTTAAATCAAGCGGCCAAAATTAGAAGGTTCATAAATTAATTTTAATGCATTCATTTTTTGTACTTTTTTTTACCACTTGACACGATACAAAATTAATTTGAAAATTAAAATTTTTGTATGTAGACACATCACCGGTAAGGTAGGCATGTTTTAATGGCACAAATTCGTAGTTTGAAACTAATTAAACAAATTTTAGAGTTGAATTCATAAAAAAACTTGATGAATTTAAGAATGAATTCAGAATAGGTCCGATGCCCATCGGACCTACTTTGGTTCGATGGGTGAAATGACAATTCGATTGAATCAAGATCCGTACTTGGTACATTAAAATCCGTGCAGATTTGTTTCAATTTCCGTGCACACTAATCTTAATACTAATGTACGGTGTTAGAGCTAATTGAACCTAAGAGTAGGTCCGATGCCCATCGGACCTACTCCTATCTCTTTAAGAACACCCTAGTTTATTCAAGAATAAAAGTGGCACAGGTATAATCTCTGTCAGTATTTCTTAAAAAGGGAAAGAAAATAAAAGTGGTAGGAATCTGTACCAACAGCTGTTAAAGTCAACAACAGTAATATTTTCTAAGATTTTAGCAATCTAATGTTATGTTGATTTTTTTATTTTTGTATGTTATGGTTAAAAATATCGGCAAGGAATGGACTGACTTTTTTCTTTTTCTTTTTTGAAATCTTAGCAGATGCTGCTAAGGAATGGATAGTCTAAAGCGGATGAGATAGCTTTTTCGTCCGAAGGCTCGCTCTCCATAACTTTCTCCATTATCGTAATAGCTGGAGCTTTGTTGAACTTTGTTATATGCTTTCCTCATAAATAAACATAATTCTTAACAACTACCAGTTCCGCAAGAATATTAAACAAACTCTGTTTTGCTTACATTGAAGATATTTTTATGGTCTTCTAATTTTGTTAAAATAGAATAATACGAATTTGCTGAGATAATGAATCTGTACACTTTAAGATTCTTCAATAAGAAGATAATATTTTAAAAAGTGTTCATGAAAAAAATAATTAAAAGTACAGGAGGAAATCAGTAGTATATGTGTTATTTTTCTTTTTGATTTTGAGTGAAAAAAAATGCTTAGGTTTATTTTTGTAAGTAAACTTGAACTTACATCTTTTACGTAAAAATAGTGTTTAAATTGAGATTTTAGTAATTTTTTTTTTTATTTTCTAATAGGTGAGAGGCATCTTGTGCATTTCTGCTTTTCGACGAATAAATTGAAACAGAAAGTACTAGAGGCATACGGTTATTATTTTCATTTAATTATCTTATTAAACAATAAACAGAGGCAAAACGGGTCAAGTGTGGACAGAGCAATTTCCACTTCATGCAGCATACCAGTCATATACTTTTCCATATTATCTCTATTTGCTGTGCGCTGTGTAAAGTCAAAACAATTCTGTCATTATCTTTATTCGGCAAGCAAAACCAATTATATAAACAAAGATGTGGCAAAGGATTTTCTCAATTAATTATGGGTGAAGTTAGATCGTTGAAATGATAATTAATAGGAAATAAATCTGCTGCCATTCTTTGAAATGGCAGAGTTCTTGTTTTTTTTAAATACAACCATTTATTTTTTGAAATGCACGAATTTTAAAGACAATTGATTTTTATGCACAAATCTCGAAACAAATAAATGGCTGGATTTGAAAAAAACAAAAATGCTGCCATTCTTTCTCTACATTTATATTTTTCAAAGAGATCTGATATGGATTGTACATATTTTGACTCTGATATTGGGAATCACAATAATTGAAAACCTTTGTTTGTTCAAAGGAGACTTCTAACCTGGCAAAAACCGGTCAAAAAGAAATGCCACCTTAAATAATTTTGACTGGTAAAAAAGGGAGAAAATTCCATGCAATATATAGTATCTAATAAAAAATCGTAGCTGTCAATTTACCATTGCTTGAAAATAACGTGGCTGCAATTCATCCTGTAATAAATGCCATAGAAATTGTTCTATGAACCATTGCTTGAAAATACTTCTTTAGAAATTAGATTGCATTGATCAACTTATCAACAAACTTTTTAGTACATGGCTTGTTCCATTGGCTCTCGAGTCGACCTCGATCCGGCAAACCCTTGCACCGAAACCGACACAGCCGGCGGCATGTCCCCTGACATGAGACAATGGAAGAATTTGAATCATGATCTCCTTGTATTCATCTTCTCCAAGCTTCAATTGCACGACCTCATCAATGGCAGCTCGAGAGTTTGCTCATCCTGGCGTGCTGCTGCCATGGACCCTGTTTGTTGGTGTCATATCCTCGGTGCCAATAGGTCTAAATTGCTGCACGACATTGCTGATTGCGGGAGTTTGACAGAATTCTGGCATTTTTTGTGTGGTCTTTACGGCGGTTGTTCTAGGGATCATAGTGAGATGGTTGATTTTATTATTAGGAGATAGATAAGATAATGCCATTAATTAATAAATTAGCTAATTAGCATGCTTTATTATTATTTGCTTATTTTACTTCTGTGTTTTTGTCGTTTTTCTTGAATTATTTAAATATGCTGTATATCCAACAGTTAAGGATGCTATTTCATTTGGAATATAATAATTAAGTTTTAATGCTGTATCATGGATGTCTTAGACTTAGAGTGCTGTCTAATACACTCAAAATTTCATGCTCCTATTTGCTCTTAATTCTTTATCTTCATTTTCAAAGTCCGAACAGTTAATCCGAACCGATCAACATGACCTTCATAATAAAATATGCTTGGAGACCAAATTTTATATTTTTTGGAATTTTTTTTACTATTTTTTAAGATAGGTACAAAATCACTTTATCGGATGGTCCAGAATCTCCTTAAAACAATGATTTTGTACCTATCTTAAAAAATAGTAAAAAAAATTCCAAAAAATATAAAATTTGGTCTCCAGGCATATTTTATTATGAAGATCATGTTTAACGGTTCGGATCGACTATTTGGACTTTGAAAATGAAGATAAAAAAGAGAGAATTGGGAACAAATAAGAGCATAGAAACCCTCCTCGTATATATATATGCCATCTCTCCTATAAAAATCTCAATAACTGGTATTCTAGAAGTACTTATTTAAAAACAAAGCTAATTCGGAGCAGATAATGCTAACATCAAATTTATCTCTGTCATTCAATGAACGGATTCAAATACAAATACATATAATAAATGAATGTCAAAATTTAAAACTAAATCAACATTTAAGGATATACGGATACAGAGCGAATAATTTACGAATGCATATTTGATTACAGATACATAACGAATAATTGTCAGATAATTAAATCATATGAATTTTAAGATACATATACTAATTAACAAAATTATATTTAAATATAAAAATAAATGAATATGGTCAACATGAAATCAACGGTCCAATCTAATTAAATCGTCAATAAAATTATTGTTGTTCAAAGGTATATAAAATTGAAAATTCCTTTAGTCCCTCTTAAAAAATGTATACGTCAAGACCTGTCAAAAAGAACATTTTTTTTTATGGTTGGCAAGTTGCCGTCAACAAATTTTATATAAGAAATAAAAGGTTATATTTACAAAAAAATAAAAAAAGAACATTTCTTAAGATGCACATATGCTTGATTTGATCATAGTGGGATTCATGAGAATGGGTAAAAACAAAGCCCCAATTGTAAAAATGAATTTAAAATTTAAGTAATGTCTCCAGTCTCCTCCCAACAAAACCAGAAAATTACAAATTTAGATTTTATTTGATTAATTGGATGAATCCAATTTAATTAATATTGGGTATGAATTTTAAAAACAGCATCGGATATACTAAAGGTGAAATTATACCAAATGTTTCATTCAACATGAAATAAATTTAATATTTTTCATTATGACGACCAAACCCATGTCTCAGCAAGACTTAGTCTATAAGTCTAAACTAATCCCATTTGAACCTTTCTCAGCTTGGCAAGGACCAAGACAAAGCTAATGGAAATAACCTCAGTAACAAATTCTACAATACTGAGTTAACTCCGGCGATACCATGCCACACAAACATAAAAAAAAAAAAAAAAAAAAAATTTGTTTTTTTGTACAATTTCACAAATTACTCGATTCTCTTCAGTCACTGCCCCTAAAATGCCATAATTCCATAAATATCTTCTGGAATAATTCGGTAAATCAGCTGTATCCATGAAATAGGACTGATATAGATATGGTACTCTTTGAAACACTTGGTTAAACAAATATTATTGCCTTTGAACCACCCATCAAAAAATGACCCCCAAAAGAATCATATAGCATATCTTTCAATTTTCATTTTGTTGAATGAGGAGAGATCCACTTACAATATTTGAAAATTATAACATATTACAATATTTGATTTTGTGATTTTCAAAGTCCAAATAGTCTATCCAAACTGTTCAACATGATCTCTATATTAAAATGTACTTTGAGATCAAATTTTATTTTTTTTACTATTTGTTAAGAATTTTACAAAACTGTTGTTTTTAGACAATTTTGGACCACTAAAAATAATAGTTTTGTAAAATACTTAATAAATTGTAAAAAAAATTAAAAAAATATAAAATTTGATCTCAAAGAATATTTTAATATAGATATCACGTTGAACAGTAATCAACTGTTTAGACTTTAAAAATCACAAAAACAAATGTTATAATATGTTGTAAGATCCAAAATATTGTCAGTGGATCTCTCCTCTTGTTGAATAATTACTTGCCAAATAATTTATACATCAATAAAATGGAAGCAACATTCATTGTAACTTCCCAGCTATTGCTAAATTATCTTACAAAAAATCTGTAAATTCATCACAATAACAAAGTACATGCATTTCATTTCTGTCGTCCGATCTATATATTTTCTTTTTTCATTATTTTTAAATTCATTTTTTTTTTTTTTCAAAATAAGCCAGCGAAATGTTTTAATTTTGAGAGGTAATTTAGCCTCCCAGATGAAGATAAGGACTTAAATTGGCTTATTTATTATCTACATCTCGTTCATAATTTATAAATTATCCATCACTATAACTACAATTAATCATGCTCGCCTTGTTATTACATTGAGTTTTTAAGCTTTACTAATAAGAACTTAATTCTTTCATATTATTGTTAGTTTGAGGAATATATTATTTTTTATTTATTTTTTTAAATTGCGAATGTATGTTCGCATTTAAATTTAGATTTCATTAAAATTGGCAAAACTTTCATAATCTGAAGGGCCACCTAAGAAAATGCAGATTTTGTCTAAGTTACTTTATGGTTTGGTACTAATGAATTGAAAATTTTATAATTCGAATAATAAATCAAATAAAAGTATAGCTAACGAAAAAGGCTACCGACAATATAGTACCAGTATTATGACAAGAACAAATTAAAAGATTGTACAGGACCTCCATATACAAGAATTAATCCAACTGCCAGTCATTATTTACAACTGGCTGTTTATCAGTTCTTTCTTTTGCAGATATATATAGCAAAATACAAACAAAAGTATCATCAAGGCAAAAAAAAATTCATTAAGATCATATTGCATTAAACTAAATGAACATATAATGAACCCACTGGAGCCGATATCTCTGTCGCCTCAAAAATTTGGCCGCCTTCAGCCTCCCGAAGATGTTTCGTCATGTCAACTTCTGATCGGCAAATCGGGCAACTCATGTGCAAAGGTAGCCATCTTGCAATGCACTCTGCATGAAATATGTGCTTACATTCTGGCAACTGCCTCACTGGTTCCCCTTCAAGCAACAAAGCTAGACACACTGAGCAGATGACCTGTCGCGGACTGCTACCACCACTGATTTCATCTCCGATATTTCTACTGTATGAGAATGGTGGTACAACTAAATCAATAGTTCTACTGATCTCAGCCGCATCATGGCGCATGCTCGAGGTTTGGCTCCAGGTCAGAGGGGTAAATGTAATAGGCAGTAAATAATCAGATTCATCTCGAGCGGGATGCCTAGGCCGACAGAAATAGGACAAACAAATGTACAAGATCAGTATGACAACACTAATCGCGATTCTTATGGCCGATGGTCTTTTAAGGATGTTGGAGGCTAAAATGAAAATTAGGAGAACTATGGCGATTGCTCCGACAAAAATCCAGTAGTACTTGGCCACCTTGCGGTAACTCATCGACAACTGATGATCCGGCCTGCGTGACGATGCTTCGTGTGAATAGTTGGATTCAAATTGCATCTTGGTGGAATTTAATTAGATGAAATTGTAGCCGCTTATTAATTGAGGAACAGCTGATGAGTCTTGTAATTAGAGAAGATAGGTAGGAAATACCATTGGAAAAACTATGACATTGTCTCATTCAGTAGTTGACAACATGCATTGCAGAGTATTTCTAAATACTTATAAAAAGTAACAAGGATTTCGTCAATAATTAAAAATGTTTTAGTCCCTTGTTCAACCAAATACTGAAATATTTTTATTTCAAGATTACGTTTGATAGTTATTAAAAAAAAAAAAGATTACGTTTTATATGCATTATAGAAACGGTATAAGTGGGCTGTGAAGAAGTTTTATCTGGATACAATAATCTCAAGATCACCAAGTTAAATTAGTTAGTGACGGTGTGTAGAATTTTTTTTCAGAAATATTACTGCTTATTTACAAATAGTTGCCTTTTAAACATTAATAAGAATATCCTACTTACAAGTTTTTTTTTTTTTGAAGGTCAGGGGCAAGGCGCCCTCTGACATATATTATAATAAAAAAATATTTACAAAGTCACCTCTTTAGGCCATATGTACATCACAAAGCTACCTATTTCGAATTAATAACTGACAATAAAATACAAAAGCCGCTCACAAATCCTCTCTCCATGCTGCACCTCCTGTCTGTGATGGGTAGCTTACAGATTTGCTTGCCATTGCCTGATCTGTGAGCATGCTTCATTGGATAAGATTCGCACTGTCTTTCTCTCGCCGGAGAATGTTCTCCTGTTACGCTCGCGCCACAGTGCCCAAGTTGCTCCCGCCCAGGTGGTATCCCAGAATTGTCTCTGGGTGTCTGAGAGGAGCTCACGCGTGGCCGTCCACGTCACTACGATGTTATCCTGGCCGTGTGCTGCCAGTTGTAAGCGTAAAGTTCCCGTTAGAGTGTCCCAAAACCGTTTGGCATAAGGGCAAGACCAAAGAATATGATCCCTGCCTTCCAATAGCTGGACGCCACATAGTTTGCAAGAGGGAATGATTGGTACGCCTCTAGCCAGTAGGGTTTCCTGGGTGAGGATCCTATCCTGGATGACCAACCAGAGAAAAATGCGGACTTTAAGTGGTGCCTTTATCTTCCCTAGGGGGCCGTAGAATTCCCAAATGCACCCACTGTGCTTCATTAGTCTGTAGACTGAGGAACTGGAGTATTCCCCATGAGAATTCCAACGCCAGGTTGGCAAGCCCGCCTCGATAGTGATTGAGATTGCGGCCTGAGGGGTAATGGATGCTAGCATGCCCAAGAAGAAAGGTAGGTTGGGGCTATGTAAATGACTGACCTCAGTTATGCCATACAGATGTTGTAGAGTTTGCGCCCATTGGCCATCTCCCTGCTTTGTTATTTTCCAAATCCATTTCAGCAGCAGAGCAACATTCTGTGTCTCTAAATCCAGGAATCCCAATCCTCCATTAATTTTGAGTGAGCATACTGTTTCCCAATTAACCAAACAGTTAATACCCTTACACACTTCATTTCCTTTCCATAGGAAGCTCCTTCGTATTGAGTCAATTTGCTTAATGACATGCTTAGGAATTTTAAAAACCTGCATGTAATAAATTGGTAAAGCTGAAAGAACTGAGTTGCAAAGCGTTACCCGTCCACCATAGGATAGGAGATTTGCCTTCCATCCCGCTAACCGTTTCCGTATCGCGTTTATTAGCGGCTGGAAATGAATTTGGGAGGGTCGTTTCCGTGTCAGAGGCAGACCCAGGTATTTCATTGGCAAGTCCGAAGGTTGGCATGTTGTTATGTGTTGTATGGTCTGTATGAGATGCAGCGGTATGCCCAGAGGTACGAAGGTGCTCTTATCTCTATTAATTTTGAGGCCCGTGATTGCCTCATAATTCTGTAGAATCAAGGAGAGCACCCTGAGGGTGGAGGGGTGAGGCTCTAGAAATAGCACCGTGTCATCTGCATATTGTATGACTTGAGGTTGGAGAATCATCGGTTGATGCATAGCTGGTGCTGAATTTTGAACGAACCATTGCAAAGAGTCTGCGGCTAAGATGAAAAGTAATGGGGAGAGGGGGTCTCCTTGTCTGAGGCCTAGTTTGTGGGTGAAGAAACGAGTGAGGGAGCCATTGTATCGAATTGCCGAGGTTGAGGAGTTAAGAATGCTCAGCACCGAAGAGGTCCACCTTGGTGGGAAGCCCCGTTCAATGAGTAGGTTTATTAGAAAACACCAATCGAGCGTGTCGAAGGCTTTTGCAAAGTCCACCTTAAGCATGATTGCTGATATTTTATTTGCCGTGTAGAAGTTCAGTAGCTCCCGTGTGATCAAGAATGACTCCATAATAGATCTGCCTCTAATGAATGCCGTTTGGTTGGGGCTGACAAGCTTGCCCAGTTGAGGTTGCAATCTATCTGCTAGAATTTTCGTAATGATTTTCGAGATAGTGTTGATGACACTTATGGGACGAAAGTCGGTGATCTGAGAGGCCCCTTCTTTTTTTGGAACCAAGGTGATAGTTGCTTTATTCAAACTGCCAAGATGCTGCCCCTCCTGATAAAAATCACGGATTAAGTCTGTAAGATCATCCTTGATTATAGTCCAAAATTTTTGATAAAACTCGGCCGGCATGCCATCAGGGCCGCTAGCTTTGTTTTTTGGCAATCCCTTCGTCGCTTTCTGGATTTCGTCCTGAGTAATCGGGTTATCTAGGTGAGCCAGATCTTGTGGGAAGGAGGGGCCCACCTTACCAACAAGGTGAAAAGGGCGTGAGTTTGGCTGCCGTTGGCCCATAGCGTCCCTGTAGTGGTTTAGAAGGGCTGTGAGGATTTAGTTTTGGGGTACAGTGGAGCCATCCTCATTTTGGATTGTTGAGATGTGATTTATGTTTTTCCTTTGGTTGGCAATTGCATGGAAATATCGAGTATTGTTGTCACCAAGTTTTAACCATCTACAGCCAGCTCTTTGTTTCCACCTAGTCTCTTTCTCATTTGTCAAGCGGAAAATGTGTTCTCTTAATTTGATCCGCAACCCGAACTCGAGTTGAGTTAGGTCCCTGAGTTCCTCAATCCGATCCATTTTTTGAAGGGCCCATTTTGATTTAGTAATGAATGAGTCCCTGTTTGCAAACTTACTTTGAGCCCATGTGGTTAGCGCATTTTGAGTGGCTTTAATTTTTGTAATAAATCTCTTTGTTGTATTAGGGATAGGAGGCACGGATTGCCAAGCCAGCTGAACAATTTCATGGATTTCATTACTTAAAAGCCAAAAATTCTCAAACTTGAATGAGCGCTTTGGAAGATGAGTGTGCGGCTTGATGGTGAGGGTTAGCGGAACATGGTCTGACGTTGTGGTTGGGACATCCTTCATCGAGTAGTTGGCTCCCAAACCTATCCAGTGAGTAGATAAGAAAATACGGTCGAGGCGGGAGAAAGTTGGAGAAGGTCTCTTATTTGACCATGTGAATTTCCGGCCAACTAATGGGACTTCTAAGAGGCTCACATCATCAATAAAATGATTAAATTGCACCATGTTAGTTATGCTTGGTGATTGGCCTGTAGTGTCACTATGGGCACGGATCAAGTTAAAATCCCCAAGAATTATCCATGGAAGGTCATTCCGATAATGAATCAGTCTCAATTCTGCTAAGAATCTCATTTTATCATTATCATTCAGGGGACCATAGACACTACTCAACATAAAAGTGAAAACCCCTCTGTGCAAAATAACAGTCACACTAAACTCGTCCTTAAATAATGCTAACTCTGTGAAAGAATTTGTCCAGGACAATAGAATTCCTCCTCTAGTTCCTAAGGCATCCAGGGCCGCAAAATTAATATACTTAGCTGGGCACACTTGCCTAAGCTGAAATATAGAAATTTGGCTCCACTTGGTTTCTTGGAAGGAAATTATATCACTGTTAATATCAAGAACAATATCCTTAATCACCGCACATTTTTGCACATCACATAACCCGCGCACATTCCAGTTTAGAATAGAGAAAGGAAAATTTAAATCATGCTGAGAGTTCATCATCATTAAGTTACACAAAAGGCCAATAGTAGGCAGAAAGCAACACTTAGAAATGTAAAACAGAAAGCCAAACATAGGCTGAAACCATCACAGAAATAAACTAACACAAAAGGCTATACAAGGGCTTGCATAGAAAAGCTTAAATAAAAGAGACACAAAAGGCGCAGAGACAAACTGGCGCGTCAGATAGCACTTGAGGACTGACCTAATCAGACAGACCCTCTAGGTCCGAGAGTTCCTCGGGTTCAGAGTCGAAGGCCGGGAGGACTGATTCTTCATATAGGTCATCTCTTGCCGCCGAGGCCTGACCGGAAGGTGGTGGTTCAACCTCAGTCTGGGGAGGTGCCGTGATGCCGCAGTATTCCTCAATCTCACGGATCATGTCTGGGTGGAGTGGGTTTGCTTTGAGGTTCTCTTCCTCTAGGGATGCTATTACCTTTGCCTCTTGGATTTTTGCACGTGTTACTTTGCTTCCTGCAGTGGCTGAGCATCCTCCTCTCTTAGCTTTGGTGTTGCGTGGAAAGAAAGAGGTTTGTGGGACCCTCCCCGCGGTTCTAGCACTCCTGCGTGGAGTTGTTAAGGGAGAGATAACCAACGCCTTACCTTTCCTGGGTCGGCGGCTGCCAGTTGGGGTGGCCACGCTCTTACCTTTTTTGGACTTGAGATTACTTGGTGGTGTGCAGAGGGGGTCCGCAACTGGCTGCGCAGGTTCAGCCGCCTCATCTGGCTGGGGCCTGTTGGCGGGTGGTGATGGGTTAAGGTTTGGGTGAGAGGAGGTGATGGCTGGAGTTGGTTCAGGAGATAGAATGTTTGGGTTTGGGTCTGGGGTGTAGGTAGCGTTGGGAGACAACTGGTGAGTTTGAGAATGTGAGGGAGGTGAAGGTGGGGTAGGTGTTGTGTAGTTATGGAGGAATCCAGGATTATCAATATCAAGGCCCAGGTCAACCGCGGTGTCAGAGTTGGTCAGCTGCTCTTTTGTTTGTGGGTTGTTGTTAACAGGCCCAAGCAACAGTGACTGTTCCTCAAGTTCTACCTGATCAGCCCAACTGAGATATGGGCCTCTTTCCCTGGAATTGTACTTAGAAGAGATTTGAGAATTTACCGTTTGTGCCTGGAGCATGGGGCCCAAGTTCAGAACCTTATCCAGCTGTGCCACACCAACGGTTTCAAAAAAATTTGAATTCTTGGGAGTAGAGCCACTTCCCTCTCCAGTAGTTGTTGTAACTGGCCTCTCTGTTTGCAACGGCTTTGGCTCGAGTGCATCTACAGTGACCTGCGGACTGGAGCTGTCTAGTGTGGTACCGTCCGCGGCCAGGGTCTCTGGCTGCAGCAGGTGGGCCGACTGCTGCCAATCCGCAAAGCAGGGGCTGGTGCGGAGGAGTTGTTCAATTTTGTCACGCTGGTGACCGGCCGGCATGTGGCCCCAGACACCCAGTAGGGTGTTGAACTCAACGGAAATGGTTTCAATTTGTTGGCTGCCAGTGTGAGAGGCTTCTGCCGCCTCAAGGTTGGTTTTTTTTACCATCTCAAAAATGGTCTGGTCAGGGGTTGTGTCCTTGGGGATGTTGAAGGGAGAGTCCTCTTCAATCCAACCATGCACTACAATTTCAATAATTTTAGACATACCTCTGACCCAAAGCATGATCGCTTCTGGAATTCGTGAGAGATCGGTGAGCGCAACGACCACCATGAGTTTTTGAAGAGAGTGGAGGTTGACCATTGGGGTGTGGTCGAGAACCACACCAAAAGAGCTTACCGCTGGGATGATGTGGTCAAGGTTCCATGCTTGCGACGAGAGCCTTCGCAGTTCCAACCAGCACTTGTACTTGAGCTTCATTGGGAATGCATTGATTGCTGGGGTCCAGGGGTAAATGACAAGGCCAAACTCCTGAATAGATTTAGAGTGCTGAGCTAGAAAGCGGTGTCGCTCTATGGAGGGTGGCAATAGCAAAAGGTATTGGTAGTCCGACATGTGAGTGATTGGGAACGGCAGGTCAGACTTGCAGGCAGCCATAAGGCCGGACTGCACATGGTGGTAGCTGTGCTCAGGCAGGAGCCTGGCATCGACGTGTTTCTGGTAGGAATACCATTGCCAATTTTGGGCGGCCGGGAGGGAGCAGTGCGTCACCTAAGTTACCCCTTGGCTCCAGAGGGTCGAAGCGCTTCCTTTTGGCGAGGGCCGTTTGGGTGCATGCCCTCGCTTGGTGGCCCTTGGCCCAGCATTTGGCGCAGACTCGATCCGGGCAGGGACAGTCATTCTGGTCATGGCCGAATTCCAGGCAATTGTAGCAACGTCCCTTCCAGTGTGGACTGTTGGGGTCTGGGGGTAAGGGGAGGGGTTGGCGGTAAGGTGTTGGCGTGTTGTTGGGGGTGGGGTCAGATGAGGGGATGTCAGTCCAGGGGGTGTTATGGGTAAAAGAGGGAGAGGGTGAAAGTCTAGGCGCAGCATTGCTGTTTAAAACAGTGGCATAGGTAGGCAGGTTGTTGTTCTGGTGGCCAGTTGGAGTGGGTGAGAGGGCATTAATGGCATAATTGGTGGTCTTGTGTTTGGGCAACATATTTAATTTTCTGTTGGACAGAGGGTGGTGGTAAGGCGCAGGGGTAGTGATTGGGGGGGTTAGTAATAAAGGCCTGGCATGGTGGTGGTTGGGGCGAGGTCTATGAGAGGGTGGAGGGGGAGGGTAGTGAGGGAAAAGGTCAGAGATGCTTTTCCGCTGCTTACCGTAGTAGGTCGGACTGGGGTAGTACTGTAGCGGCGCTGCGCGGCTCCTCAAATTCTGGCTGTTGGAACGGCGCTGGGAGGCCTGAGGGCGAGGGGAGGAACTATAGCGGCGCATAGTGCGGCTGTAGGGGCGGTGGAAGCGACGCCGCTGAGGTTGACGTTGACGGCGAGTTGACACTATGGTGACCCATCCGCCTCCTGTGGGAATCGCTTTTGTTCGCCCACCCATCTTTCGCTGTCCTACTTACAAGTTAAAAAAGTATTTTTTTAGAAAATTAAATATTACTTGCACATGTACGTTGAAAATAATTTTGTCTTAATTCGTTCAAAATATTGCAGTAGATGTATATATCTACCTAAATTCATTAATTATCTCACTGTCTAACATTCCTCAATTATCAATTATATATTCCTATATATGGGGAAATTCTGCCAAGCTAGAAAAAGAAATTCATGTGCCATTTTTGGTGCAAACATAGCAGATTTGATAAACCACGATTCTTTTGGTGGCTCGTTTGAAGCAAATATGTCGTTATTAATTGCTGCGGTTAGATGTATAAATCCCACCTGTATATCTTTTGGAGAATTCCACCACATTTGTGCATTGACGGTGACTTCAATTAACCATATTCTGTACCAGTCAATAGTGAAGCAGATGCCATCTTTATTGGATAAATGATGCGCCAGATTAAATACGCTTTGAATACTTCCAAGAAATTGTTTTATTAGTTCAAATTATTTTTTGAGAATTAGATTCAATATTAATCCGTATCAATGCCCCTCGTATAAAAATATACGAATGAGGACACGGTACTAT
The DNA here is from genome assembly GCA_964058825.1 of Carex arenaria. Lineage (NCBI taxonomy): Eukaryota > Viridiplantae > Streptophyta > Magnoliopsida > Poales > Cyperaceae > Carex > Carex arenaria. The sequence goes on along the minus strand of CAXKVW010001274.1, from coordinate 44,083 downwards.
GCATAGCACACATTAGTGGGTACTATAAATCTATATATTTATTTTTTAAAGTTCAAACAATCAATTTAGTTCACATGCACAATGCTATCTACATCTGAAAATGTACTTAAAGATCAAATTTTATATATTTTTAAATTATTTTACTATTTTTGTGAATAGGTAGAAAATCACTTGATTTAAATATTTTGGACTACCCATATTAATTTTCTAATAGTAAAAGAGTTCTAAAACAAATATAATATTTGGCTTCCAAGTACATTTGCATAACGATATCATATTAAGCTGTTTGAATCGACTATTTAGTTCCCAAGTACATCGTCACATTTAAATTTGTTAGAATTCATATCTGAATCGTTATGAATCAGATAAATAATGTGTTCATAAAAACAAATTTCCCTTTACTTTTTAGAGTTAATTTGGCACGAACTCTAAAAAAATCTTCAATTTCTTATTTACCTCTAAACACTTGAATATATCTAATTTGTCCCTTAACTCTTAAAACTCTTTCTTTTTTCCTTATTGTATAATAATTATGATAATCATAATTGATCTATAGTTAAACATAAAAGACAAAAATACCTTTCTTGAGTTTAACAAAAATAAAAAATAACGGCAAAAATATCTTATTTGGCCTCCAAGTACATTTGCATAAAGAGATCATATTGAGTTGTAACAACGACAATTGTGGTTGTTAATCACAAGAACAAGGGCAAATGAGGTTTCTAAGTATAAGAACAAATGCAAATGAGATTGATAAGTATAAGAACAAGGGCAAATGAGGTTCCTAAGTACAAGAACAAATACAAATGAGATTGATAAGCACAAAATCAAAAGCAAATGATGTTGCAAAACACAAGAATAATGACAAATAAGGTTGTTAAGCACAAGAACAATGGCAAATGTGGTTGCGAAGCATAATAACAAATGCTAAAGGGGTAGCTAAGTGTATAAACAACGACAAATGAGGTTGCTAGGCAGAAGAACCAGGGCAAAAGGAGTTGATAAGCATACAAAGACAAATGAGATTACTAAACAAAAAATAAGGAAAAATGATATTCTTAAGGACAAGAAAAAGGGCAAGTGAGGTTCACAAAAACAACAACAAATGCAAATGATCTTGGTAAGCACAAGAACAAATGTAAATGGTGTTGCAAAGCACAAAAACAAGGGGAAATGAGATTGCTAAGTACAATAACATGGTCATATGGCATTTCTAAGCACAAGAACAAATGCAATGAAGTGGCTAAGAACAAAAACAATAGTAAAAGATGTTGATAAGCATAAGAACAAATGCAAATGATGTTGCTAAGAACAAGAATAAGCGCAAAAGAGGTTGATAAGCATATGAACAATGATAATTGACGTTGTTAAGCATAAGAACAAGAGCAAATGAGGTTCCTAAACACAAGAACAAATGCAAATGAGGTTGATAAGCACAACAACATGTGCAAATGATGTTCCAAAGCACAAGAACAATGACAAATGTGGTTGTTAAGCACAAGAACAAGAACAAATGAGGTTGGTAAGAATAAGAACAAGGACAAATGATAGTTCTAAGCATAAGAACAAATGCAATGATGTTGCTAAGAATAAGAACAATAGCAAAAGATGTCGATAAGCATAAGAACAAATGCAAATGATGTTTCTAAGAGCAAGAACTAGGGCAATAATTTATTGAAAAGCGTAAAAACAAATGCAAATGATATTGCCAAGAACAAGAATAAGGGCAAAAGAGATTGATAAACACATGAACATCGACAAATGAGATTGTTATGCACAAAAACAAGGACAAAAGGGATTGATAAGTGTATAAATAATGAGAAATGAGATTTCTAAGCACAAGAATAAGGACAAGTGAGATTCCCAAAGACAAGAACAAATACAACGATGTTGCTAACAATAAGAAGAAATGCAAAAGATGTTGATAAGCAAAAGAACAAATGCAAATGATATTCCTAAGAACAAGAACACCAGTAAACGAGACTGATAAGCACTATAACAAGGGGAAATGAGGTTCCTATGCACAAAAACAAATACAAATGAGGTTGATAAGCACAAGATCATGTGCAAATGATATTGCAAAGTACAAGAACAACGACAAATGTGGTTGTTAGGAACAAGAAAAATGGCAAATTAGGTACCTACGAACGAAAACAAAGACTAATGAGGTTGTCAAGCACCAGACCAAATGCAAATGATGTTGCCAAGCACAAGAAGAAGAGCAAATATGGTTGCTAGGTACAAGAACAAGGGTAAATGTGGTTGCTAAGCACAATAACAAAGGGTAAAGGGGTTGATAAGTGTTTGAACAGGGGCAAAACTAAAAAATTTGAATAGAGGGGGTTAACTTATAAAATGCATAATATATGAAAAGATAAAAAATGTAGTTAGTGGGAATTGAACCCTTACCTTACAAACATATAATAAAGCTCTTACCACTAAACCACAAGTATACATTTGACATTTTATGAGGAGGCTAGCCTATATAAAAACTTAAAAAAATAAAAAATAAATTAAATTTTAATATACATAATAAAAATTTAAAATTATTAGGGTGTCTTAGCACCCCTTGACAAACATGTAAATCCGCCCCTGTGTATAAACAACGACAAATGAGGTTGCTAGACTCAAGAACTAGGGCAAAAAGTGTTGTTAAGCATACGAACTACGACAAATGAGGTTGCTAACCAAAAAAAATAAGGGAAAATGAGATTCTTAAGCACCAGAAAAAGAGCAAGTGAGGTTCCTAAAATTAAGAATAAATACAAAAGATGTTAGTAAGCACAAGAACAAATAAAAATGGTGTTGCTAAGTACAAAAACAAGGGGACACGAGATTACTAAGTACAAGAACATGGACAAATGATATTTCTAAGCAGAAGAACAAATACAATGATATTGCTAAGAACAAAAAGAATGGCAAAAGAGGTTGATAAGCATAAGAACAAAAGCAAATAATCTTGCTAAGAACAAGAAAAAGGGAAAAAATATTGATAAGCATATGAATAACGACAAATGAGATTGTTAAGCACAAGAACAAGGACAAATGAGATTCCAAAGCACAAGAACAAATACAAATGAGGTTGATAAGCAGAAGATCATGTGCAAATGATGTTCCAAAGCATAAGAACAATGACAAATGTGGTTGTTAAGCACAAAGACATGGGCAAATTACGTTCCTACGAACGAAAACAAAGACTAATGAGGTTGTTAAGCACCAGAACAAATGCAAAATATGTTGCCAAGCACAAGAACAAGAGCAAATGTGGTTACTAAACACAAGAACAGGGGAAAAATAAATTGATAAGCATACGAACAACGACAAATGAGGTTACTATGCACAAGAACAAGGGAAAATATGATTCCTAAGTACAAGAATAAGGGCAAGTGAGGATAAAAAAAAAACAAGAACAAATTCCAATAATGTTAGTATGCATAAGAACAAGAATAATGACAAATGATGTTGCTAAGCACAAGAAGAAGGACAAATGAGATTGCTAAGAATACGAACAAGGGCAAACGATAGTTTTAAGCATGAGAACAAATGCAACGATGTTCCTAAGAATAAGAACAATAGCAAAAGATGTTGATAAGTATAAGAAGAAATGCAAATGATGTTTTCATAAATAAGAACAAGGACACAAGATATTGATAATCGTAAGAACAAATGTAAATGATGTTGCTAAAAACAAGAATAAGGGCAAAAGAAGTTGATAAGCATATGAACAACAATAATTGAGGTTATTAAGCATAAGAACAAGGGCAAATGAGGTTCCTAAGCACAAGAACAAATGCAAATGAGATTGATAAGCACAAGATCATGTGCAAATGATATTCTAAAGCATAAGAACAAAGATAAATGAGTTGTTAAGCACGAGAATAAGGGCAAATGAGGTTGCTAAGTACAAGAAGAAGGGCAAATCTGGTTCCTAAGAATAAAACCACAAACTAATGATTTTTTTAAGCACCAGAACAAATACAAATGATTTACTAAGCACCAGAACAATTGCAAATGATGTTGCTAAGGACTAGAACAAGGGAAAATGTGGTTGCTAAGCACAAGAACAATGGTAAAAGGGGTTGATAAGCATATGAACATCGACAAAAGATGTTGTTAAGCACAAGAACACAGACAAAAGGAGTTCATAAGCATATAAATAATGACAAATGAGGTTGCTAAGCACAAGAACAAGGGCAAGTGAGATTCTCAAATACAAGAACAAATGCAAGATGTTGCTAAGAACAAGAAGAAAGACAAAAGATGTTGATAAGCAAAAGAACAAATACAAATGATGTTGCTAAGAATAAGAACACGGGTAAATGAGGTTGATAAGGACAAGAATAAGGGAAAATGAGTTTCATATGCACAAGAATAAATGCAAATGAGGTTGATAAGGACAAGAACAATGACAAATGTGGTTACTCGGAACAAGAACAAGGGCAAATCAGGTTCCTACAAATGAAAACAAAGACTAATGAGGTTGTCAAACACCAGACCAAATTTCAAATGATGTTGCCAAGTACAAGAACAAGAGTAAATGCGGTTGCTAGGCACAAAAATAAGGGAAAAAGGGGTTGAAAAGCAAAGGAACAATGACAAATGAGTTTGCTAAGCAAAAGAACAAGAGCAAAGGAACAACGATAAATGGGGTTGCTAAGCACAGGAACAAGGGAAAATGAGATTCCTAAGCACAAGAATAAGGGAAAATGATGTGTATTTTGGGTATAGAATTAAACGGTCTATTTCATACATTATTGCTTTAAATTTATAAGAACCCTAAATATGCAAAGTAGATTGAATTGCAAGCGCACAATCTATCCTTGTAGTAATTATGGATGTCGATCCAAAGACTAAGGCAATTATAATTTTTACTAAATTAATTAATCCTAAATTAAGTACAAATATGTAAATTAGGGGGGTTGTTGCAAATTACATAATTATTGGGTTCAATACCCAGAAGGAGTTGGTTTGTAACAAGAACTAAATTAAGATCAAAATAAGAAAAATAAGGTTGTGATCAAATTAAGGAAGTATAGGGGTATTTGGTCCACAATCTCTTGGTTAATTCAACACTTGGTATATTCTCTTGATTCATGCTTTGTTTTGAGGGGAGTTCCAACTAAGTTGGCCTATTTCTACTTAGAATTAATATTTTTCATGTTTCAAGCCTATCATGTTAATTTACCTCATATTAGGGCTGTCACTACCTAATAGGGTTATTTAATTGAAGGTTAAATACTCAATTAATTCGTACCGATTACTAAATATACTCTAAGTATCCCGATTGTGAAGTACTCGTAATTTGGTTTTCCACAACTTTTCATGTCCAATCTTTAGTTCTTATGGTCAGGGGTAGACTCGATTTGGTTCATCTAATCTATTGTCCCTAAGGTTATTTGTGTACAAGACTCAGTTTTATCAATGACTTAAATACCCTTAAAGACAAGAGGGCTGTCACTACCTCCGCAAGGTGTGCTTTTAAAAACACAAATCATATATGACTCACAAATAAATATTATAAGAACTAAACATCAATTCAAAGCAATCATCATACAATAAAATATTCCAAGCAATTAAACTAACTCAAGTTCATGATCATGACCTAGGCCCCTAGAAGAGGGATTAACCGCTTATGGTTGTACAAACAAAATCATTCATGATGTAAAATTCAATTAACTAAGAAATTAAACTAAGTAAATAACAGGGAAATATAATACACCAATTCTCAAGCTATGTTTCAGTTCTTCCTTGCCAAGCGTCCTTAAATAAGCCTCTAATCCACTTCGTTGCCTTTGAACACTTAGAGATGATGGAGAATTGAATTAGGGTTAAGAGAGAGATAGTGAATTGTGATCTGTGGTGGCTTGATCCTTCTCTCCTGGTGTCCCTTGTCTCTTTTATAATCAATTTCGTGGTTTGGGAAACAATTAGGCGGGATCTGGAAGTAAATCTGGCAAAGATTGCGTCATTAAAGCTGGATTTCTGCTATTTTTGGGCATTGGTGCGGCCAGGGGTGGGAGCACAAAATTCCTGCACTGTGAATTCTTGGTTTGTGCGACCCAGGGAGGCCGCACGTCAGGCCGCAAGTCCTCTCTGACTCCGCTAATTCTCCACTCTGTGTTGTGCGACCAAGTGTGCGTGTTAAGGGGGCCGCACCAATCAAAATTGGAGTACTTAAGGGACAGTGTGGCCTAGGGAGGCTGCACGTCAGGCCGTATAGAGGCTCTGAGTTGCAAATTCTTCAGCGTGGCTTTAATTGGGACTTCGAGGGTAGTTGTGCGGCCGCACATAGTGCTCCTGAGACCGCACAAGAGGTTGAAAAGCTCCAAAACTGAAATCAAAATAAACTAGAAGCAGTAACTTGGTTCTTTGGCACAATTCTAATTAAATTAAACTAAAATGTATGGGAATTGGTTATGAAATCAGAGTAAAACCCGTATTAAAAGTATATATAATTGAGGCTTATCAGCAAGTGAGGTTCCGAAAAACAAGAACAAATACAATGATGCTGGTAAGAGCAAGAACAAATTCAAATGATATTGCTAAGCACAAGAACAAGTGCAAATGAAGTCGCTAAGTATTAGAACAAGGAAAAATGATATTTTTAAGCAGAAGAACAAATGTAATGATGTTGCTACAGGAACAAGGGTAGAAGAGTTTGATAAGCATATGAACAACGACAATTGTAGTTGTTAAACACAAGAACAAGGGAAAATGAGGTTCCTAAGTACAAGAACAAACGCAAATGAGGTTGATAAGCACAAAATCAAGGGCAAATGATATTGCAAAGCATAAGAACAATGACAAATGAGGTTGTTAAGCAAAAGAATAATAACAAATGTGGTTGTTAAGCACAATAACCAAGGCTAAAGGGGTTGATAAGTGTATAAACAACAACAAATAAGGTTGCTAGGCACAATAACCAGGGCAAAAGTGGTTGATAAGCATACAAATTACGACAAATGAGGTTGCTAAGCAAAAAATAAGGGAAAATAAGATTCTTAAGCACAAGAAAAAGGACAAGTGAGGTTCACAAAAATAAGAACAAATGTAAATGATGTTGGTAAGCATAAGAACAAATGTAAATGCCATTGCAAAGCACAAGGATAAGGGGAAATGAGGTTGCTAAGTACTAGAACATAGGCAAATGGCATTTCTAAGCACAAGAACAAATGCATTGATGTTGTTAAGAACAAAAATAATGGCAGAAGATTTTGATAAGCATAAGAACAAATACAAATGATGTTGCTAAGAACAAGAATAAGGACAAAAGATGTTGATAAGGATATGAACAACGGCAATTGAATTTGTTAAGCACAAGAACAAGGGCACATGAGGTTCGTAAGCACAAGAACAAATATAAATGAGGTTGATAAACACAAAATCATGTGCAAATAATGTTCCAAAGAATAAGAACAACGACAAATGTGGTGGTTAAGCACAAGAAGAAGGGCAAATACGGTTGCTAAGCACAAGAACAAGGGCAAAAATGGTTGATAAGAATAGGAACAACGACAAATGAGGTTACAAAGCATAAGAATAATGACAAAAGGGGTTGATAAACATACGAATAAACGACAAATGAGGTTGCTAAGTACAGGAACAAGGGAAAATGCGATCCCTAAGCACAAGAACAAGGGCAAAGGAGGTTCCTAAAGATAAGAACAAATGTAACAATGTTGCTAAGAACAAGAAGAAAGGCAAAAGATGTTGACAAGCGCAAGTGAGGTTCTCAAAACGAAGAACAAATTCCAATGATGTTGGTAAGTATAAGAACAAATGCAAATGATAATGCTAAGCACAAGATAAAAAGTAAATGAGATTCTAAAGAATAAGAACAAGGGTACAAGATAGTTCTAAGCATAAGAACAAATGCAATGATATTGCTAAGAATAAGAACAATAGTAAAAGATGTTGATAAACATAAGAACAAATACAAATGATGTTTCGAAAAATAAGAACAAGGGCACAAGATGTTGATAGACGTAATAACAAATACAAATTATGTTGCTAAGAACAAGAATAAAGGGAAATGAGATTACTAAGTACAAGAACATGGGCATATGACATTTCTAAGTACAAGAACAAACGCAATGATGTTGCTAAGAACAAAAACAATGGCAAAAGATGTTCATAAGCATAAGAACAAATGCAAAAGATGTTGCTAAGAACAAGAATAAGGAAAAAAAAAAGGTTGATAAGCATATGAACAATGACAATTGACGTTGTTAAGCACAAGAACAAGTGCAAATGATGTTCCTAAGTACAACAACAAATGCAAATGAGGTTGATAAGCACAACATCATGTGCAAACGATGTTGCAAAGCACAAGAACAATGATAAAGGTGGTTGTTAAGCACAAGAACAAGAACAAATGAGGTTGGTAAGAATAAGAATAAGGGTAAATGATAGTTCTAAGCATAAGAACAAATACAATGATATTGCTAAGAATAAGAACAATAGCAAAAGATGTTGATATACATAAGAACAAATGCAAATGATGTTTCGAAAAATAAGAACAAGGGCACAAGATGTTGATAGGTGTAAGAACAAATGTAAATTATGTTGCTAAGAACAAGGATAAGGGAAAATGAGGTTACTAAGTACAAGAGCATGGGCATATGACATTTCTAAGCACTAGAACAAATGTAATGATGTTGCGAAGAACAAAAACATTGGCAAAAGATGTTCATAAGCATAAGAACAAATGCAAATGATGTTGCTAAGAACAAAAATAAGGACAAAAGAGGTCAATAAGCATATGAACAACGACAATTAACATTGTTAAGCATAAGAACAATGTCAAATGAGGTTCCTAAGCATAAGAACAAATGCAAATGAGGTTGATAAGCACAACATCATGTGCAAATAATGTTCCAAAGCATAAGAACAATGACAAATGTGTTTGTTAAGCACAAGAACAAGAACAAGAACAAATGAGGTTGGTAAGAATAAGAACAAGGGCAAATGATAGTTCTAAGCATAAGAACAAATGCAATGATGTTGCTAAGAATAAGAACAATAGCAAAAGATGTCGATAAGCATAAGAACAAATGCAAATGATGTTTCTAAGAACAAGAACTAGGGCAATAATTTATTGAAAAGCGTAAAAACAAATGCAAATGATATTGCCAAGAACAAGAATAAGGGCAAAAGAGATTGATAAACACATGAACATCGACAAATGAGATTGTTATGCACAAAAACAAGGACAAAAGGAGTTGATAAGTGTATAAATAATGACAAATGAGGTTTTAAGTACAAGAATAAGAGCAAATGAGATTCCCAAAGACAAGAACAAATGCAATGATGTTGTTAAGAATAAGAAGAAAGGCAAAAGATGGTGATAAGCAAAAAAAACAAATGTAAATGATGTTGCAAAGAACAAGAACACCGGTAAACGAGGTTGATAAGCACAAGAATAAGGGGAAATGAGGTACCTATGCAGAAGAACAAATGCAAATGAGGTTGATAAGTATAAGATCATGTACAAATGATATTGTAAAGCACAATAACAACGACAAATGTGGTTGTTAGTAACAAGAACAAGAGCACATCAGGTTCCTACGAACGAAAACAAAGACTAATAAGGTTGTCAAGCTCCAGACCAAATGCAAATGATATTGACAAGCACAAAAACAAGAGCAAATGTAGTTGCTAAGCAAAAGAACAAGGACAAAAGGGGTTGATAAACATACGAAAAATGACAAATGAGGTTTCTAAGCACCGGAACAAGGGAAAATGAGATTCCTAAGCACAAGAATAAGGGCAAGTGAGGTTCCTAACAAAAATAACAATTGAAAATGATACTGGAAAGCGAAAGAACAAATTCAAATGATGTTGCTAAAAACAAGATCAAGGGCAAAAGAGGTTGTTAAGCACACGAACAACGCTAATTGAGGTTGTTAAGCGCATAAACAAGGGCGAATGAGGTTCCAAAGCACAAGAACAAATGCAAATGAGGTTCATACACACAAGATCAAGGGCTAATTATGTTGCAAAGTGTAAGAACAATGACAAATGTGGTTGTTAAGCACAAGAATAAGGGCAAACAAGGTTAAGAAACATAAGAACAATAACAATTGAGGTTGTTAAGCACACGAACAAGGGCAAATGAGGTTCGTAAGCACAAGAACAAATGCAAATGAGGTTCATAAGCACAAGATCATGGGCAAAAGAGGTTGTTAAGCACACCAACAATGCTAATTAAGGCTGTTAAGCACACAAACAAGGGCAAATGAAGTTACTAAGTACACGAACAAATGCAAATTAGTTTCATAAGCACAAGATTAAGGGCAAATTATGTTGCAAACTGCAAGAACAAAGACAAATGAGGTTGTTAAGTACAAGAACGAGTGTGAATGATGTTGTTAAGCACAAGAACAAGGGCAAAAGAAGTTAATAAGCATATGAACAACGACAATTGAGGCTGTTAAGCACACAAACAAGGGCAAATGAAGTTACTAAGTACACGAACAAATGCAAATTAGTTTCATAAGCACAATATTAAGGGCAAATTATGTTGCAAACTGCAACAACAAAGACAAATGAGGTTGTTAAGTACAAGAACGAGTGTAAATGATGTTGTTAAGCACAAGAACAAGGGCAAAAGAAGTTAATAAGCATATGAACAATGACAATTGACGTTGTGAAGCACATGAACAAGGGCAAATAAGGTTCCTAAGCACAAGAACAACGACAAATGAGGTTGTTAAGTACAAGAACTAGGGCAAACGAGGTTAAGCAACATAAGAACAACAATAATTGACGTTATTAAGCACATGAACAAAGGCAAATGAGGTTTTGAAGCACAAGAACAAATGCAAATGAGGTTGATAAGCACAAGATCAAGGGCAAAAGAAGTTGTTAAGCACACAAACAAGGGCAAATGAGGTTCATAACCACAAGATCAAGGGCAAATTATGTTGCAAAGCTTAAGAACAATGACAAATAAGATTGTTAAGCACAATAACAAATGTAAATGATGTTGCTAAGCACAAGAACAAGGGCAAAAATGTTAAGAAGCATATGAGCAACGATTATTGAGGTTGTTCAGCACACGAACAAGGGCAAATGAGGTTCCTAAGCACAAGAACAAATGCAAATGAGGTTTATAAGCACAAGATCAAGGGCAAAAGAAGTTGTTAAGCACACGAACAACGCCAATTAAGATTGTTAAGCACACAAACAAGGGCAAATGATGTTCCTAAGCACAAGAACAAATGCAAATGAGGTTTATAAGCACAAGATCAAAGGCAGATTATGTCGCAAAGTGCAAGCACAATAACAAATGCAAATGAGTTTCATTAGCACACGAACAAGGGCAAATTACGTTCCTAAGCACAAGAACAACGACAAATGAGATTGTTAAGTATAATAACAAGGGTAAACGAGGTTAAGAAGCATAAGAACAACGACAATTGAGGTTGTTAAGTACACGAACAAGGGCAAATGAGATTTCGAAGGAGAAGAACAAATGCAAATGAGGTTCATAAGCACAAGATCAAGGGCAAATTATGTTGCTAAGTGCAAGAACAATGACAAATGAGGTTGTTAAGCACAATAACAAGTGTAAATGATGTTGCTAAGCACAAGAACAAGGGCAAAAGAGGTTAAGAAGTATATGAACAACGCTAATTAAGGTTGTTAAGCACACAAACAAGGGCAAATTAGGTTCCTAAGCACAAGAACAAATGCAAAAGAGGTTCATAAGCACAAGATAAAGGGCAAAAGAGGTTGTTAAGCACAGGAACAACGCCAATTAGGTTGTTAAGCACACAAACAAGGACAAAAGAGGTTCCTAAGCACAATAACAAATGCAAATGAGGTTCATAACCACAAGATCGAGGGCAAATTATGTTGCAAAATGCTAGAACAACGACAAATGAGATTGTTAAGCACAAGAACGAGGGCAAATGAAGTTAAGAAGCATAGGAACAACGACAATTGAGGTTGTTAAGCATACGAACAAGGGCAAATGAGGTTCCTAAGCACAAGAACAAATGCAAATGAGGTTCATAAGCACAAGATCATGGGCAAAAGAGGTTGTTAAGCACAGGAACAACGCCAATTAGGTTGTTAAGCACACAAACAAGGACAAAAGAGGTTCCTAAGCACAATAACAAATGCAAATGAGGTTCATAAGCACAAGATCGAGGGCAAATTATGTTGCAAAATGCTAGAACAACGACAAATGAGATTGTTAAGCACAAGAACGACGGCAAATGAAGTTAAGAAGCATAGGAACAACGACAATTGAGGTTGTTAAGCATACGAACAAGGGCAAATGAGGTTCCTAAGCACAAGAACAAATGCAAATGAGGTTCATATGCACAAGATCATGGGCAAAAGAGGTTGTTAAGCACACAAACAACGCTAATATAGGATGGTAAGCACACAAACAAGGGCAAATGAGGTTCCTAAGCACAAGAACAAATGCAAATGAGATTCATAAGCACAACATCAAGGGTAAATTATGTTGCAAACCGCAAGAACAACGACTAATGTGGTTGTTAAGCACAAGAACAAGAACAAGTGTAAATGATGTTGTTCAGCACAAGAACAAGGGAGAAAGTGGTTAAAAACCATATGAACAATGACAATTGAGGTTGTTAAGCGCACAAACAAGGGCAAATGAGGTTTCTAAGCACAAGAACAAATGCAAATGAGGTTCATAAGCTCAAGATCAAGGGAAAAAGAGGTTGTTAAGCACACGAACAATGCTAATTGAGGTAGTTATGCACACAAACAAGGGCAAATGAGGTTCCTAAGAACAAGAACAAATGCAAATGAGGTTCATAAGCACAATATCAAGTGTCAATCATGTTGCAAAGTGCAAGAACAACGACAAATGAGGTTGTTAAGCACAAGAACAAGTGTAAATCATGTTGCTAAGCATAAGAACAAGGGCATGAGAGGTTGAAAAGCATATGAACAAGGACAATTGAGGTTGTGAAGCACACGAACAAGGGCAAATCAGGTTCCTAAGCACCATAACAACGACAAATGAGGTTGTTAAGTACAAGAACTAGGGCAAACGAGGTTAAGCAACATAAGAACAACGATAATTGAGGTTGTCAAGCACACGAACATGGGCAAATGAGGTTTTGAAGCACAAAAACAATTGCAAATGAGGTTTTGAAGCACAAGAACAAATGCAAATTAGGTTGATCAGCACAAGATCAAGGGAAAAAGAAGTTATTAAGGACACGAACAATGCCAATTAATGTTGTTAACCACACAAACAAGGGCAAATGAGGTTCATAAGCACAAGATCAAGGGCAAATTATGTTGCAAAGCTCAACAACAATGACAAATGAGGTTGTTAAGCACAATAACAAGTGTAAATGATGTTGCTAAGCACAAGAACAACCGCAAAACTAGTTAAGAAGCATATGAACAACGATTATTGAGGTTGTTAAGCACACGAACAAGGTCAAATGAGGTTCCTAAACACAAGAACAAATGCAAATGAGGTTTATAAGTACAAGAACAAGGGTAAATCATGTTGCAAAGTGCAAGAATAACGACAAATGAGGTTGTTAAGCACAAGAACAAGTGTAAATCATGTTGCTAAGTATAAGAACAAGGGCATAAGAGGTTGAAAAACATATGAACAGGGACAATTGAGGTTGTGAAGCACACGAACAAGGGCAAATAAGGTTCCTAAGTACAAGAACAACGACAAATGAGGTTGTTAAGTACAAGAACTGGGGTAAACGAGGTTAAGCCACATAAGAACAACGACAATTAAGGTTATTAAGCACATGGACAAGGGTAAATGAGCTTTTGAAGCACAAGAACAAATGCAAATGACGTTGATAAGCACAAGATCAAGGGCAAAAGCAGTTGTTAAGCACACAAACAAGAGCAAATCAGGTTCATAAGCACAAGTTCAAGAGCAAATTATGTTGCAAAGCTCAAGAACAATGACAAATATGGTTGTTAAGCACAATAACAAGTGTAAATGATGTTGCTAAGCACAAGAAAAAGGGCAAAACAGGTTAAGAAGCATATGAACAACGATTATTGAAGTTGTTAAGCACACGAATAAGGGCAAATGAGGTTCCTAAGCACAAGAACAAATGCAAATGAGGTTTATAAGCACAAAATCAAGGGCAAAAGAGGCTGTTAAGCACACGAACAATGCCAATTAAAGTTGTTAAGCACACAAACAAGTGCAAATGATGTTCCTAAGCACAATAACAAATGCAAATGAGGTTTCTAAGTACAAAATCAAAGGCAGATTATGTCGCAAAGCGCAAGCACAATAACAAATGCAAATAAGTTTCATAAGCACACGAACAAGGGCAAATCATGGTCCTAAGGACAAGAACAATGACAAATGAGATTGTTCAGTACAAGAACAAGGGCAAACGAGGTAAACAAGTATAAGAACAACTACAATTGAGATTGTTAAGCACACGAACAACGGCAAATGAGATTTCGAAACTGAAGAACAAATGCAAATGAGGTTCATAAGCACAAGATGAAGGGCAAATTATGTTGCTAAGTGCAAGAACAACGACAAATGTGGTTGTTAAGCACAATAACAAGTGTAAATGATGTTGCTAAACACAAGAACAAGAGCAAAAGAGGTTAAGAAGTATATATGAACAACGCCAATTAAGGTTGTTAAGCACACAAACAAGGGCAAATTAGGTTCCTAAGCACAAGAACAAATGCAAAAGAGGTTCATAAGCACAAGATCAAGGGCAAAAGAGGTTGTTAAGCACAGGAACAACGCCAATTAGGTTGTTAAGCACACAAACAAGGACAAAAGAGGTTCCTAAGCACAATAACAAATGCAAAAGAGATTCATAAACACAAGATTAAGGGCAAATTATGTTGCAAAATGCAAGAACAAAGACAAATGAGATTGTTAAGCACAAGAACGAGGGCAAATGAGGTTATGAAGCATGGGAACAACGACAATTGAGGTTCTTAAGCACACGAACAAGGGCAAATGAGGTTTCTAAGCACAAGAACAAATGCAAATGAGGTTCATAAGCACAAGATCAAAGGCAAAAGAGGTTGTTTACCACACGAACAATGCTAATTGACGATGGTTAGCACACAAACAAGGGCAAATGAGGTTCCTAAGCACAAAAACAAATGCAAATGAGGTTCATAAGCACAACATCAAGGGTAAATTATGTTGCAAACGGCAAGAACAACAACAAATGTGGTTGTTAAGCACAAGAACAAGAACAAGTGTAAATGATGTTGTTAAGCACAAGACCAAGGGAAAAAGTGGTTAAAAACCATATGAACAATGACAATTGAGGTTGTTAAGCACACAAACAAGGGCAAATGAGCTTCCTAAGCACAAGAACAAATGCAAAAGAGGTTCGTAAGCACAAGATCAAGGGCAAAAGAGGTTGTTAAGCACATGAACAACGCCAATTAGGTTGTTAAGCACACAAACAAGGACAAAAGAGGTTCCTAAGCACAATAACAAATGCAAATTAGGTTCATAAGCACAAGATCAAGGGCAAATTATGTTGCAAAACGCAAGAACAACGACAAATGAGATTGTTAAGCACAAGAACGAGGGCAAATGAGGTTAAGAAGCATAGGAACAATGACAATTGAGGTTGTTAAACACACGAACAAGGGCAAATGAGGTTTCTAAGCACAAGAACAAATACAAATGAGGTTCATAAGCACAAGATCAAAGGCAAAAGAGGTTGTTAAGCACACGAACAATGCTAATTGAGGATGGTAAGCACACAAACAAGGGCAAATGAGGTTCCTAAGCACAAAAACAAATGCAAATGAGGTTCATAAGCACAACATCAGGGGTAAATTATGTTGCAAACCGCAAGAACAACGACAAATGTGGTTGTTAAGCACAAGAACAAGAATAAGTGTAAATGATGTTGTTAAGCACAAGAACAAGGGAAAAAAATGGTTAAAAACCATATGAACAATGACAATTGAGGTTGTTAAGCACACAAACAAGGAAAAATGAGGTTCCTAAGCACAAGTACAAATGCAAATGAGGTTCATAAGCACAATATCAAGGGTAAATCATGTTGCAAAGTGCAAGAACAACGACAAATGAGGTTATTAAGCACAAGAACAAGTGTAAATCATGTTGCTAAGCATAAGAACAAGGGCATAAGAGGTTGAAAAGCATATGAACAAGGACAATTGAGGTTGTGAAGCACACGAACAAGAGCAAATCAGGTTCCCAAGCACCAGAACAACGACAAATGAGGTTGTTAAGTACAAGAACTAGGGCAAACGAGGTTAATCAACATAAGAACAACGACAATTGAGGTTGTTAAGCACACGAACAAGGGCAAATGAGGTTTTGATGCACAAGACCAAATGCAAATGAGGTTTTGAAGCACAAGAACAAATGCAAATGTGGTTGATAACCACAAGATCAAGGGCAAAAGAAGTTGTTAAGCACACGAACAATGCCAATTAATGTTGTTAAGCACACAAACAAGGAGAAATGAGGTTCATAAGCACAAGATCAAGGGTAAATTATGTTGCAAAGCTCAAGAACAATGACAAATGAGGTTGTTAAGCACAATAACAAGTGTAAATGATGTTGCTCAGCACAACAACAAGGGCAAAACAGGTTAAGAAGCATATGAACAACGATTATTGAGGTTGTTAAGCACACAAACAAGGGCAAATGAGGTTCCTAAGCACAAGAACAAATGCAAATGAGGTTTATAAGCACAAGATCAAAGGCAGATTATGTCGCAAAGCGCAAGCACAATAACAAATGCGAATGAGTTTCATAAGCACACGAACATGGGCAAATTAGGTTCCTAAGCACAAGAACAACGACAAATGAGATTGTTAAGTACAAGAACAAGGGCAAACGAGGTTAAGAAGCGTAAGAACAACGACTATTGAGGTTGTTAAGCACACGAATAATTGCAAATGAGATTTCGAAGCAGAAGAACAAATGCAAATGAGGTTCATAAGCACAAGTTCAATAGCAAATTATGTTGCAAAGTGCAAGAACAACGACAAATGAGGTTGTTAAGCACAATAACAAGTGTAAATGATGTTGCTAAGCACAAGAACAATGGCAAAGTGAAGTATATGAACAACGCCAATTAAGGTTGTTAAGCACACAAACAAGAGCAAATGAGGTTCTTAAGCACAAGAACAAATACAAATGAGGTTCATAAGCGCAAGATTAAGGGCAAAAGAGGTTGTTAGGCATGCGAACAACGCAAATTAAGGTTGTTAAGCACACAAACAAGAGCAAATGAGGTTCCTAAGCACAAGAACAAATGCAAATGATGTTTATAAGCACAAGATCAAGGGCAAATTATGTTGCAAAACGTAATAACAACGACAAATGAGATTGTTAAGCACAAAAACAAGGGCAAATGAGGTTAAGAAGCATAGGAACAACGACAATTGAGGTTGTTAAGCACACGAACAAGGGCAAATGAGGTTACTAAGCGCAAGAACAAAGGCAAATGAGGTTCATAAGCAGAAATACATGGTCAAAAGAAGTTCTTAAGCGCACGTACAATGACAATTGAGGTTGTTTAGCACACCAACAAGGGCAAATGAGGTTCCTAAGCCCAAGAATAAATGCAAATGAGATTCATAAGCATAAGATCAAAGGCAAATTATGTTGCAAACCGCAAGAACAACGACAAATGAGGTTGTTAAGCACAAAAATAATGTAAATGATTTTGCTAAGCACAAGAACAAGGGCAAAAGAAGTTGAGAAGCATATGAACAACGATAATTGAGGTTGTTAAGCACACGAACAAGGGAAAATGAGGTTCCTAAGCACAAGAACAAATGCAAATGTGGTTCATAATCATAATATCAAGGGCAAAAAAGGTTGTTAAGCACACGAACAACAACAAAGGAGGTTGTTAAGCACACAAACAAGGAAAAATGAGGTTTCTAAGCACAAGAACAAATGTTAGTGAGATTTATAAGCACAAAATCAAGGGTAAATTAAGTTGCAAAGTGCAAGAACAACGACAAATGAGATTATTAAGAAGAAGAACAAGTGTAAATGATGTTGCTAAGCACAAGAACAAGGGCAAAAGTAGTTAAGAAGCATATGAACAACGACAACTGAGGTTGTTAAGCACACGAACAAGGGCAAATTAGGTTCCTAAGCACATGAACAAATGCAAATAAGGTTCATAAGCACCAGATCAAGGGCAAAAGAGGTTGTTAAGCACGCGAACAACTCTAATTAAGGTTGTTAAGCACTCAAACAAGGGCAAATGAGGTTCCTAAGCACAAGAACAAATGCAAATGAGGTTCATAAGCACAAGATCAAGGGCAAATCATGTTGCAAGTTGCAAGAACAACCACAAATGAGGTTGTTAAGCACAAGAACACGTGTAAATGAAGTTGCTAAGCATAAGAACAAGGGCATAAGAGGTTAAAAAACATATGAACAACGACAATTGAGGTTGTTAAGCACACAAGGGCAAATCAGGTTCCTAAGCACAAGAACAACGACAAATGAGGTTGTTAAGTACAAGAACTAGGGCAAACGAGGTTAAGCAACATAAGAACAACGATAATTGACGTTATTAAGCACAAGAACAAAGGCAAATGAGGTTTTGAAGCACAAGAACAAATGCAAATGAGGTTGATAAGCACAAGATCAAGGGCAAAAGAAGTTGTTAAGCACACGAACAAGGGCAAATGATGTTCATAACCACAAGATCAAGGGCAAAAGAGGTTGTTAAGCACATGAATAACTCCAATTAAGGTTGTTAAGCACACAAACAAAGGCAAATGTGGTTTCTAAGAACAAGAACAAATGCAAATGAGGTTCTTAAGCACAAGATAAAGGGCAAATTATGTTGCAAATCTCAATAACAATGATAAATGATATTGTTAAGCACAATAACAAGTGTACGTGATGTTGCTAAGTACAAGAACAAGGGCAAAAGAAGTTAAGAACCTATGAACAACGACAATTGAGGTTAATAAGCACCCAAACAAGGGTAAATGAGGTTCCTAAGCACAAGAACAAATGCAAATGAGGTTCATAAGCACAAGATCAAGGGCAAAAGAGGTTGTTAGGCACACGAAGAACGCCAATTAGGTTGTTAAGTACAAAAACAAGGGCAAATGAGTTTCGTAAGCACAATAACAAATGCAAATGAAGTTCATAAGCACAAGATCAATGGCAAATTATGTTGCAAAGCGCAAGAACAACGACAAATGAGATTGTGAAGCACAAGAACAAGGGCATACGAGGTTAAGAAGAATGGGAACAATGACAATTGAAGTTGTTAAGCACACGAACAAGGGCAAATGAGGTTCATAAGTACAAGAATAAATGCAAATGAGGTTCATAAGCAGAAAAATAAGGTCAAAAGAAGTTGTTAAGAACACGAACAACGCCAATTAGGTTGTTAAGCACACAAACAAGGACAAATGAGGCTCCTAGGCACAACAACAAATGCAAATGAGGTTCATAAGCATAGTATCAAAGGAAAATTATGTTGCAAACTGCAAGAACAACGACAAATGAGGTTGTTAAGCACACGAACAAGGGCAAATGAGGTTTCTAAGCACAAGAACAAATGCAAATGAGGTTCATAAGCACAAGATCAAGGGCGAAAGAGGTTGTTAAGCACATGAACAACGCCAATTAGGTTGTTAAGCACTCAAACAAGGGCAACTGAGTTTCCTAAGCACAATAACAAATGCTAATGAGATTCATAAGCACAAAATCAAGGGCAAATTATGTTGCAAAGCACAAGAACAACGACAAATGAGATTGTTAAGCACAAAAACAAGCGCAAACGAGGATAAGAAGCATAGGAACAAATGCAAATGTGGTTCATAAGCACAAGATCAAGGGCAAAAGAGGTTGTTAAGCATACGAACAATGCCAATTAAGGTTGTTAAGCACATAAACAAGGGCAAATGAGGTTTCTAAACACAAGAGCAAATGCAAATGAGGCTCATCGGCACAAGATAAATGGCAAATTATGTTGCAAACCGCAAGAACAACGACAAATGAGTTTGTTTAGCACAAGAACAAGGGCAAAAGAAGTTATGAAGCATATGAACAACGACAATTGAGGTTGTGAAGCACACGAACAAGGGCAAATGAGGTTCCTAAGCACAAAAACAAATGCAAATGAGGTTCATAAGCACAATATCAAGGACAAATTATGTTGCAAAGGTCAAGAACAATGACAAATGATGTTGTTAAGCACAATAACAAGTGTAAATGACGTTGCTAAGCATACGAACAAGGGCAAATGAGGTTCCTAAGCACAAGAACAAATGCAAATGAGGTTCATAAGCAAAAAAACAAGGTCAAAAGAAATTGCTAAGCGCACGTACAATGACAATTGAGGTTGTTAAGTACACAAACAAGGGCAAATGAGGCTTCTAAGCACAAGAACAAATGCAAATGAGGTTCATAAGCATAAGATCAAAGGAAAATTATGTTACAAACCGCAAGAACAACGACAAATGAGGTTGTTAAGCACAAGAAGAAGTGTAAATGATGTTGCTAAGCACAAGAACAAGAGCAAAAGAATTTAAGAAGCATATGAACAACGACAATTGATGTTGTTAAGCACTCGAACAAGGGTAAATGAGGTTCCTAAGCACAAGAACAAATGCAAATGTGGTTCATAAGCATAATATCAAGGGCAAAAGAGGTTGTTAAGCACACAAACAACACCAAAAGAGGTTGTTAAGCACACGAACAACACCAAAAGAGGTTGTTAAGCACACAAACATGGGAAAATGCGGTTTCTAAGCACAAGAACAAATGCTAATGAGATTTATAAGCAAAAGATCAAGGGCAAATTAAGTTGCAAAGCGCAAGAACAACAACAAATGAGGATGGTATGGACACTAACAAGGGCAAATGAGGCTCCTAAGGACATGAACAAATGTAAATAAGGTTCATAAGCACAAGATCAAGGGCAAAAGAGGTTGTTAAGCACGCGAACAACACTAATTGAGGTTGTTAAGCACACAAACAAGGGCAAACGAGGTTCATAAGCACAAGATCAATGGCAAATCATGTTGCAAAGTGTAATAACAACGACAAATGAGGTTGTTAAGCACAATAAGAAGTGTAAATGATGTTGCTAAGGATAAGAACAAGGGCATAAAAGATTAAAAATCATATGAACAACGAAAATTGAGGATGTTAAGCACATGAACAAGGACAAATCAGGTTCCTAAGCACAGGAACAACGACAAATGCGGTTGTTAAATACAAGAACGAGGAGAAATGAGGTTAAGAAACATAAGAACAACGATAATTGCAAATGAGGTTCATAAGCACAAGATCAAGGGCAAATTATGTTACAAAGCGCAAGAACAACTACAAATGAGGTTGTTAAGCACAAGAACAAGGGCAAAAGATGTTAAGAAGCATATGAACAACGACAATTGAGATTAATAAGCACACGAACAAGGGCAAATGAGGTTCGTAAGCACAAGAACAAATGCAAATGAGGTTCATAAGCACAAGATCAAGGGCGAAAGAGGTTGTTAAGCACACGAACAACGCCAATTAGGTTGTTAAGCACACAAACAAGGGCAAATGAGTTTCCTAAGCACATTAACAAACACAAATGAGGATCATAAGCACAAGACTAAGGATAAATTATGTTGCAAAACACAAGAACAACGAAAAATGATATTGTTAAGCACAAGAACAAGGACAAACGAGGTTAAGAAGCATAGGAACAACGACAATTGAGGTTCTTAAGCACACTAACAAGGGTAAATGAGGTTCCTAAGCACAAGAACAAATGCAAATGAGGTTCAAAAGCAGAAAAATAAGGTCAAAAGGAGTTGTTAAAAGCACGAAGAACGACAATTGAGATTGTTAAGCACAGAAACAAAGGCAAATGAGGTTCCTAAGTACAAGAACAGATGCAAATTAGGTTCATAAGCATAAGATCAAAGGCAAATTATGTTGCAAATCGCAAGAACAAGGACAAATGAGGTTGTTAAACACAAGAATAAGTGTAAATGATGTTGCTCAGCACAAGAACAAGGGCAAAAGAAGTTATGAAGCATATGAACAACGACAATTGAGGTTGTTAAGCACACGAACAAGGGCAAATGAGGTTCGTAAGCACAAGAACAAATGCAAATGAGGTTCATAAGCACAAGATCAAGGGCAAAAGAGGTTGTTATGCACACAAACAATGCTAATTGAGATTGCTAAGCACACAAACAAGGGCAAATGAGGTTCATAAGCACAAGAACAAATGCAAATGAGATTCATTAGCACAAGATCAAGGGCAAATTATGTTGCAAACCGCAAGAACAACGACAAATGTGGTTCTTAAGCATAAGACAAGTGTAAATGATGTGTTAAGCACAAGAATAAGGGCAAAAGTGGTTAAGAAGCATATGAACAACGACAATTGAGGTTGTTAAGCATGAACAAGGACAAATAAGGTTCCTAAGCTAGGGAACAAATGGAAATGAGGTTCATAAGCTCAAGATCAACGGCAAAACAGGTTGTTAAGCTGACGAACAACGCTAATTAAGGTAGTTAAGCACACAAACAAGAGAAAATGAGGCTCCTAAGCACAATAACAAATGCAAATGAGGTTCATAAGCACAAGATCAAGGGTAAATTTTTTTGCAAAGTGCAAGAACAACGACAAATGAGGTTGTTAAGCACAAGAACAAGTGTAAATGATGTTGCTAAGCATAAGAACAAGGGCATAAGAGGTTAAAAAGAATATGAACAACGACAATTAAGATTGTTAAGCACACGAACAAGGGCAAATCAGATTGCTAACCACAAGAAGAACGACAAATGTTGTTGTTAAGTACAAGAAAAAGGGCAAACGAGGTTAAGAAGCATAAGAACAACGACAATTGCGGATGTTAAGCATACGAACATGGGAAAATGAGGTTTCGAAGCACAAGAACAAATGCAAATGAGGTTCATAAGCACAAGATCAAGGGAAAATTATGTTCCAAAGTGCAAGAACAATGACAAATGAGGTTCGGCACAATAACAAGTGTAAATGATGTTGCTAAGCACATGAACACCGGCAAAAAAGTTAAGACCCATATGAACATTGATAATTGAGGTTATTAAGTACACGAACAAGGGCAAATGAGGTTCCTAAGCACAAGAACAAATGCAAATGAGGTTCATAAGCACAAGAACAAGGGCAAAAGAGGTTGTTAAGCACATGAACAACGCCAATTAAGGTTGTTAATCACACAAACAATTGCAAATGAGGTTTCTAAGCACAAGAACAAATGCAAATGAGGTTCATAAGCATAAGATAAAGGGCAAATTATTTTTCAAAGCTCAAGAACAATGATAAATGATATTGTTAAGCACAATAACAAGTGTACATGATGTTGCTAAGTACAAGAACAACGGCAAAAGAAGTTAAGAAGCATATGAACAACGACAATTTACGTTAATAAGCACATGAACAAGGGCAAATGAGGTTCCTTTGCACAAGAACAAAATGCAAATGAGATTCATAAGCACAAGATCAAGGGCAAAAAGAGGTTGTTAAGCACACGAAGAACGCCAATTAGGTTGTTAAGCACACAAACAAGGGCAAATGAGGTTCCTAAGCACAATAACAAATGCAAATGAGGTTCATAAGCAGAAGATCAATGGCAAATTATGTTGCAAAGTGCAAGAACAACGACAAATGAGATTGTTAAGCACAAAAACAAGGGCAAACGAGGTTAAGAAGCATAGGAATAACAACAATTGAGTTTCTTAAGCACACAAACAAGGGCAAATGAGGCTCCTAAGCACAAGAACAAATGCAACTGCTGTTCATAAGCATAAGACCAAAGGAAAATTATGTTGCAAACCGCAAGAACAACAACAAATGAGGTTCTTAAGCACAAGAAGAAGTATAAATGATTTTGCTAAGCACAAGAACAAGAGCAAAAGAAGTTAAGAACCATATGAACAACGACAATTGAGGTTGTTAAGCACTCGAACAAGGACAAATGAGGTTCCTAAGCACAAGAATAAATGCAAATGTGGTTCATAAGCACAATATCAAGGGCAAAGGAGGTTGTTAAGCACACGAACAACACCAATTAAGTATGTTAAGCACACAACCAAGGGCAAATGAGGTTTCTAAGCACAAGAACAAATGCAAATGCGGCTCATAAGCACAAGATAAATGGCAAATTATGTTTCAAAGCTCAAGAACAATGATAAATGATATTGTTAAGCACAATAACAAGTGTACATGATGTTGCTAAGCACAAGAACAAGGGCAAAAGAAGTTTAGAACCATCTAAACAACGACAATTGAGGTTAATAAGCACACGAAGAAGGGCAAATGAGGTTTCTAAGCACAAGAACAAATGCAAATGAGGTTCAAGCACAAGATCTAGGGCGAAAGAGGTTGTTAAGCACACGAACAATGCCAATTAGGTTGTTAAGTACACAAACAAGGGCAAATGAGTTTCCTAAGCACAATAACAAATACAAATGATGTTCATAAGCACAAAATCAAGGGCAAATTATGTTGCAAAGAGCAGGAATAACGACAATTGAGGTTGTTAAGCACACGAAAAAGGGCAAATGAGGTTCCTAAGCACAAGAACAAACGCAAATGAGGTTTATAAGCAGAAAAATAAGGTCAAAAGAAGTTGTTAAGAGCACAAACAACGACAATTGCGGTTGTTAAGCACACAAACTATAGCAAATGAGGTTCCTAAGTACAACAACAGATGCATATTAGGTTCATAAGCATAAGATCAAAGGCAAATTATGTTGCAAACCGAAAGAACAACAACAAATGAGGTTGTTAAGCACAAGAATAAGTGTAAATGATGTTGCTCCGCACAAGAACAAGGGCAAAAGAAGTTAAAAAGCATATGAATAACGACAATTGAGGTTGTTGCAAACCGAAAGAACAAGTGTAAATTATGTTGCAAACCGAAAGAACAACAACAAATGAGGTTGTTAAGCACAAGAATAAGTGTAAATGATGTTGCTCCGCACAAGAACAAGGGCAAAAGAAGTTAAAAAGCATATGAATAACGACAATTGAGGTTGTTAAGCACACGAACAAGGGCAAATGGGGTTCCTAAGCACAAGAACAAATGCAAATGAGGTTCATAAGCACAAGATCAAGGGCCAAAGAGGTTGTTCAGCACACGAACAACGCCAATTAGGTTGTTAAGCACACAAACAAAGGCAAATGAGATTCTAAAGCACAATAACAAAAGCAAATGAGGTTCATAAGCACAAGATCAATGGCAAATTATGTTGCAAAGCGCAAGAACAACGACAAATGAGATTGTTAAGCACAAGAACAAGGGCAAACGAGGTTAAGAAGCTTAGGAATAACGACAATTGAGGTTGTTAAGCACACAAACAAGGGCAAATGAGGCTCCTAAGCACAAGAACAAATGCAACTGAGGTTCATAAGCATAAGATCAAAGGAAAATTATGTTGCAAACCGCAAGAACAACGACAAATGAGGTTGTTAAGGACAAGAATAAGTGTAAATGATGTTGCTCAGCACAAGAACAAGGGCAAAAGAAGTTAAAAAGCATATGAATAATGACAATTGAGGTTGTTAAGCACACGAACAAGGGCAAATGCGGTTCCTAAGCACAAGAACAAATGCAAATGAGGTTCATAAGCACATGATCAAGGGCAAAAGAGGTTAATCAGCACACGAACAACGCCAATTAGGTTGTTAAGCACACAAACAAGGGCAAATGAGGTTCCTAAGCACATGATCAATGGCAAATTATGTTGCAAAGCACAAGAATAACGACAAATGAGATTGTTAAGCACAAGAACAAGGGCAAACGAGGTTAAGAAGCATAGGAATAACGACAATTGAGGTTGTTAAGCACAGGAACAAGGACAAATGAGGTTCCTAAGCACAAGAACAAATGCAGATGAGATCCATAAACAGAAAAACAAGGTGAAAAGAAATTGCTAAACGCACGTACAACGACAATTGAAATTGTTAAGCACACAAACAAGGGCAAATGAGGCTCCTAAGCACAAGAACAAATGGAAATGAGGTTCATAAGCATAAGATCAAAGAAAAAATATGTGGCAAACCGCAAGAACAACGACAAATGAGGTTGTTAAGCACAAGAAGAAGTATAAATTATTTTGCTAAGCACAAAAACAAGAGCAAAAGATGTTAAGAAGCATATGAACAACGACAATTGGGGTTGTTAAGCACTCGAACAAGGGAAAATGAGGTTCCTAAGCACAAGAACAAATTAAAATGAGATTCATAAGTATAATATCAAGGGGAAAAGTGGTTGTTAAGCAAACGAGCAACACCAAAAGAGGTTGTTAAGCACACAAACAAGGGCAAATCAAGCTCCTAAGCACAAGAACAAATGCAAATGAGGTTCATAAGCACAAGATCAAGGGCTAGTTATGGTGGAAAGTGCAAGAACAACGACAAATGACATTGTCAAGCACAAGAACAAGGGCAAACGAGGTTAAGAAGCATAAGAACAACAACAATTGAGGTTGTTGAGCACACGAACAAGGGCAAATGAGGTTCCTAAGCACAAGAACAAATGCAAATGAGGTTCATAAGCATAAGATCGAGGGCTAATTATGTTGCAAAGTGCAAGAACAATGACAAATGAGGTTGTTAAGCACAAGAACACGGGCAAACGAGGTTAAGAAGCATAAGAACAATGACAATTGAGGTTGTTAACCACACGGACAATGACAAATGAGGTTCCTAAGCACAACAACAAACGCAAATGAGGTTCATAAGCACAAAAACAAGGTCAAAAGAAGTTGTTCAGTGCACGAACAACGACAACTGAGGTTGTTAAGCACACAAACAAGGGCAAATGACGTTCGTAAGCACAAGAACAAATGCAAATGAGGTTCATAGGTACAAGAACAAGGGCAAAAGAGGTTAAGAAGCATATGAATAAAGACAATTGAGGTTGTTAAGCACAAGAACAAATTCAAATGAGGTTCAGCACAAGATCATGGGTAAATCATGTGGCAAAGTGCAAGAACAACGACAAATGGGGTTGTTAAGCACTAGAACAAGTGTAAATGATGTTGCTAATCATAAGAACAAGGGCATAAGAGGTTAAAAAAAATGAGATTGTTAAGCACACGAACAAGGGCAAATGTGGTTTTGAAGCACAAGAACAAATACAAATTAGGTTCGTAAGCACAAGATGAAGGGCCAATTATGTTGCAAAGAGCAAGAACAACAACAAATAAGGTTGTTAACCACAATAACAAGTGTAAATGATGTTGCTAAGCACAAGAACAAGGGCAAAAGATGTTAAGAAGCATATGAACAACGACAATTAAGGTTGTTAAGCACATAAACAAGGGCAAATGAGGTTTCGGAGTACAAGAACAAATGCAAATGAGGTACATAAGCACAAGATCAAGGGCAAAAGAGGTTGTTAAGCACACGAACAACGCCAATTAAGGTTGTTAAGTACACAAACAAGGGCAAATGAGCTTCCTAAGCACAAGAAAAAAAATGCAATTGAGGTTCATAAGCACAAGATCAAGGGCAAATTATATTGCAAAGCTGAAGAACAATGACAAATGAGGTTGTTGAGCACAATAACAAGTGTAAATGATGTTGCTAAGCACACGAACAAGGGCAAATAAGGTTCCTAAGCACATGAACAAATCCAAATAAGGTTCATAAGCACAAGATCAAGGGCAAAAGAGGTTGTTATGCACACGAACAATGCTAATTGTGGTAGTTAAGCACACAAACAAGGGCTAATGAGGTTCGAAAGCACAAGAACAAATGCAAATGATGTTCATAAACACAAGATCACGGGTAAATCATGTTGCAAAGTGCAAGAACAACGACAAATGAGGTTGTTAAGCACAAGAACAAGTGTAAATGATGTTGCTAAGCAGAAGAACAAGGGCACAAGAGGTTAAAAAGCATATGAACAACGACAATTGAGGTTGTTAAGCACACGAACAAGGGCAAATCAGGTTCCTAAGCACAAGAACAACAACAAATGCGGTTGTTAAGTACAAGAACAAGGGCAAACGAGCCTAAGAAACATAAGAACAATGACAATTGAGGTTGTTAAGTACACGAACAAGGGCAAATGTGGTTTCGAAGTACAAGAACAAATGAAAATGAGGTTTATAAGCACAAGATGAAGGGCAAATTATGTTACAAAGCACAAGAACAATGACAAATGAGGTTGTTGAGCATAATAAAAAGTGTAAATGATGTTGCTAAGTACAAGATCAAGGGCAAAGAGATTGTTACGCACACGAACAACGATAATTGAGGTTATTAAGCACATGAACAAGGACAAATGAGGTTCCTAAGCACACGAACAAATGCAAATAAGGTTCATAAGCACAAAATCAAGGGCAAATTATGTTGCAAAGCGCATGAACAACGACAAATGATATTTCTAGGCACTAGAACAATGGCAAAAGTGGTTGTTAAGCACACAAACAAGGGCAAATGAGGTCCCTAAGCACAAGAACAAATGCAAATGAGTTTCATAAGCTCAAGATCAAGGGCACAAGAGGTTGTTAAGCACACGAACAACGCTAATTGAGGCTGTTAAGTGCACAAACAAGTGTAAATGATGTCGCAAAGCACAAGAACAAGGGCAAAAGAGATTAAGAAGCATATGAACAACGCTAATTGACGTTGTGAACCACACGAACAAGGGCAAATGAGGTTTCTAAGCACAAGAACAAATACAAATGAGGTTCATAAGCACAAGATCAAGGGCAAATTATGTTGCAAAGCGCAATAACAACGACAAATGAGGTTGTTAACCACAATAATAAGTGTAAATGATGTTGCTAAGCACAAGAACAAGGGCAAAAGAGGTTAAGAAGCATATGAACAATGACAATTGAGGTTGTGAACAACACAAACAATGGCAAATGAGGTTTCTAAGCACAAGAACAAATACAAATGAGTTTGATAAGCACAAGATCAAGGGCAAATTATGTTGCAAAGCGCAATAACGACAAATGTGGTTGTTAAGCACAAGAATAAGTATAAATGATGTTGCTAAGCACAAGAACAAGGGCAAGGGAAGTTATGAACCACACGAACAACGCCAATTGAGGTTGTTAAGCACACAAACAAGGGAAAATGAGATTCCTAAGCACAAGAACAAATGCAAATGAGGTTCATAAGCACACGATCAAGGGAAAATGAGGTTCCTAAGCACAAGGACAAATAAAATGAGGTTCATAAGCACAAGATCAGAGGCAAATTATGTTAAAAAGCGCAATAACAAGGACAAATGAGGTTGTTAAGCCCAATGACAAGTGTAAATGTTGCTAAGCACAAGAACAAGGGCAAAAGAGGTTAAGAAGTATATGAACAATGCCAATTAAGGTTGTTAAGCACACAAACAAGGGCAAAATGAGCTTCCTAAGCACAATAGCAAATGCATATGAGGTTCATAAGCACAAAATCAAGGGCAAATTATGTTGGAAAACGCAAGAACAATGACAAATTAGGTTCTTAAGCACAAGAATAAATGCAAATGTGGCTCATAAGCAAAATATCAAGGGAAAAAGAGGTTGTTAAGCACACGAACAACGCTAATTAAGGATGTTAAGCACACAACCAAGGGCAAATGAGGTTTCTAAGCACAAGAACAAATGCAAATGCGGCTCATAAGCACAAGATAAAGGGCAAATTATGTTTCAAAGCTCAAGAACAATGATAAATGATATTGTTAAGCACAATGACAAGTGTACATGATGTTGCTAAGCAGAAGAACAAGGGCAAGGGAAGTTATCAACCACACGAACAACGCCAATTGAGGTTGTTAAGTACGCAAACAAGAGAAAAATGAGATTCCTAAGCATAAGAACAATGAGGTTCATAAGCACACGATCAAGGGCAAATGAGGTTCCTAAGCACAAGGACAAATACAAATGAGGTTCATAAGCACAAGATCAAAGGCAAATTATGTTGCAAAGCGCAATAACAAGGACAAATGAGGTTGTTATGCCTAATGACAAGTGTAAATGATGTTGCTAAGCACAAGAACAAGGGCAAAAGAGGTTAAGAAGTATATGAACAACGCCAATTAAGGTTGTTAAGCACACAAACAAGAGCAAATGAGATTCCTAAGCACAATTGCAAATGTATATGAGGTTCATAAGCACAAAATCAAGGGCAAATTATGCTGGAAAATGCAAGAACAATGACAAATGAGGTTCTTAAGCACAAGAACAAGTGTAAATGATGTTGCTAAGCACAAGAACAAGGGAAAAAGAAATTAAAAAGCATATGAACAACGGCAATTGAGGTTGTTAAGCACATGAAAAATGGCAAATGAGGTTCCTAAGCACAAGAACAAATTCAAATGAGGTTCATAAGCACAACATCACGAGCAAAAGAGGTTGTTAAGTACAGGAACAACGCCAATTGAGGTTGCTAAGCACAAGAACCAGGGCAAAAGTGGTTCCAAAGCATATGAACAATGACAATTGAGGTTTTTAAGCACAAGATCACGGGCTAATTATGTTGCAAAGCGCAAGAACAACGACAAATGAGGGTGTTAAGCACAAGAACAAGGGCAAACGAGGTTCCTAAGCACAAGAACAAATGCAAATGAGGTTCATAAGCACAAAATCGAGGGCTAATTGTGTTGCAAAGCACAAGAACAATGACAAATGAGGTTGTTAAGCACAAAACGAAGGAAAAACGAGGTTAAGAAGCATAAGAACAACGAGAATTGAGGTTGTTAAGCACACGAACATTGGCAAATGAGGTTCCTAAGCACAAGAACAAATGTAAATGATGTTGCTAAGCATTAGAACAAGGGCAAAAGTGGTTAAGAAGCATATGAATAACGAAAATTGTGGTTGTTAAGCTCACAAACAAGAGCAACTGAGGTCCCTAAGCACAAGAACAAATGTAAATGAGGTTCATAGACTCAAGATCAAAGGCAGAAGAGGTTCTCAAGCACACGAACAACGCTTTTTGAGGTTGTTAAGTGTACAAACAAGTGTAAATGATGTTGCTAAGCACAAGAACAAGGGCAAAAGAGGTTAAGAAGCATATAAACAATGACAATTGCGGTTGTGAAGCACACGAACAAGGGCAAATAAGGTTCCTAAGCACAAGAACAAATACAAATGAGGTTCAGAAGCACAACATCAAGGGCAAATTACGTTGCAAAGCGCAATACCAACGACAAATGAGGTTGTTAAGCACAATAACAAGTGTAAATGATGTTGCTAAGCACAAGAACAAGGGCATAAGACGTTAAGATGCATAGGAACAATGACAGTTGAGGTTGTTAAGCGCACGAACAGGGACAAATAAGGTTCCTAAGCACAAGATCAAGGGCAAAAGATGTTGTTAAGCACACGAACAACGCCAATTAAGGTTGTTAAGCACACAAACAATGGCAAATGAGCTTCCTAAGCACAACAACAAATGCATATGAACAAGTGTAAATGATGTTGCTAAGCACAAGAACAAGGGCAAAAGACGTTAAGAAGCATATGAACAACGGTAATTGAGGATGTTAAACACACGAAAAGAGGTAAATGAGGTTCCTAAGCACATGAACAAATTCAAATGAGGTTCATAAGCACAAGATTACGAGCAAAAGAGGTTATTCAGCATAGCAACAACGCCAATGGAGTTGCTAAGAACAAGAACAAGGGAAAAAGTGGTTCCTAAGCATATGAACAACAACAATTTAGGTTGGGAAGCACAAGATCAAGGGCTAATTATGTTGAAAAGCGCAAGAACAACGACAAATGAGGGTGTTAAGCACAAGAACAAGGGAAAACGAGGTTCCTAAGCACAAGAACAAATGCAAATGAGGTTCATAAGCATAAGATCGAGGGCTAATTATGTTGCAAAGCTCCAGAACAATGACAAATGATGTTGTTAAGCACAATAACAAGTGTAAATGATGTTGCTAAGCACAAGAACAAGGGCAAAAGAGGCTGTCAAGCACGCGAACTACGCCGATTAAGGTTGTTAAGCACACAAACAAAGGCAAATGAGGTTCTTAAACACAACAACAAATGCAAATGAGGTTCATAAGCACAAGATCAAGGGCAAAAGAGGTTGTTAAGCACATGAACAACGACATGACAAATGAGGTTGTTAAGCACAATAACAATTGTAAATGATGTTGCT
The DNA here is from genome assembly GCA_964058825.1 of Carex arenaria. NCBI lineage: Eukaryota > Viridiplantae > Streptophyta > Magnoliopsida > Poales > Cyperaceae > Carex > Carex arenaria. The sequence continues at coordinate 11,978 of CAXKVW010001274.1, read as the reverse complement.
AAGTACAAGAACAAGGGAAAAAGAAATTAAGAAGCATATGAACAATGGCAATTGAGGTTGTTAAGCACACGAAAAAGGGCAAATGAGGTTCCTAAGCACAAGAACAAATTCAAATGAGGTTCATAAGCACAAGGTCACTGGCAAAAGAGGTTGTTAAGCATAGGAACAACGCCAATTGAGTTGTTAAGCACACAAACATTGGCAAATGAGGTTCCTAAGCACATGGACAAATACAAATGAGGTTCATAAGCACAAGATCAAAGGCTAATTATGTTGCAAAGCGCAAGAACAACGACAAATGAAGGTGTTAAGCACAAGAACAAGGGCAAACGAGGTTAAGAAGCATAAGAACAACAACAATTGAGGTTCCTAAGAACAAGAAGAAATGCAAATGAGGTTCATACACAAGATCGAGGGCAAATTATGTTGCAAAGCGCAAGAACAATGACAAATGAGGTTGTTAAGCACAAGAACAAGGGCAAACGAGGTTAAGAAGCATAAGAACAACGACAATTGAGGTTGTTAAGCACACTAACAATGGCAAATGAGGTTTCGAAGCAGAAGAACAAATGCAAATGAGATTCATAACCACGAGATCAAGGGCAAATTATGTTGCAAAGTGCAAGAACAACGACAAATGAGGTTGTTAAGCACAATAACAAGTGTAAATAATGTTGCTAAGCACAAGAACAAGGGCAAAAGAGATTAAGAAGCATATGAACAACGACAATTGAGGTTGTTAAGCACACGAACAAGGGCAAATGAGGTTCCTAAGCAGAATAACAAATGCAAATGAGGTTCATAAGCACAAGATCAAGGGCAAAAGAGGTTGTTAAGCTCACAAACAACGCCAATTAAGGTTGTTAAGCACACAAAGATGGGCGAATGACCTTCTAAGTACAATAACAAATGCATATGGGTTTCATAAGCACAAGATCAATGGCAAATTATGTTGGAAAGCGCAATAACAACGACAATGAGGTTCCTAAGCACAAAAACAAGTGTAAATGATGTTGCTAAGCACAAAAACAACGGAAAAAGAAATTAAGAAGCATATGAACAACGGCAATTGAGGATGTTAAGCACACAAAAAAGGGCAAATGAGGTTCCTAAGCACAAGAACAAATTCAAATGAGGTTCATAAGCACAAGATCACGGGCAAAACATATTGTTAAGCACAGGAACAACGCCAATTGAGGTTGTTAACCACGCAAACAAGGGCAAATGAGGTTTCTAAGTACAAGAACAAATACGAATGAGATTCATAAGCTCAAGATCAGGGGCTAATTATGTTGCAAAGCGCAAGAACAATGACAAATGAGGGTGTTACGCACAAGATCAAGGGCAAACGAGGTTAAGAAGAATAAGAACAACAACAATTGAGTTTGTTAAGCACACGAACAAGGGCAAATGAGGTTCCTAAGCAAAAGAACAAACACAAATGAGGTTCATAAGCACAAGATCGAGGGCTAATTATGTTGCAAAGCGCAAGAACAATGACAAATGGGGTTGTCAAGCACAAGAACAAGGACAAACGAGGTTAAGAAACATAAGAACAACGACAATTGAGGTTGTTAAGCACACGAACAATGACAAATGAGGTTTCTAAGCACAAGAACAAATGCAAATGAGGTTCATCAGCACCAAAACAAGGTCAAAAGAAGCAGTTAAGTGCACGAACAACGACAATTGATGTTGTTAAGCACGCAAACAAGGACAAATGAGGTTCCTAAGCATAAGAACAAATGCAAATGAAGTTCATAAGCACAAGATCAAAGGCAAATTATGTTCCAAACCTCAAGAACAACGACAAATGAGGTTGTTAAGCACAAGAATAAGTGTAAATGATGTTGCTAAGCACAAGAACAAGGGCAAAAGAAGTTATGAAGCACACGAACAATGCCAATTGACGTTTTTAAGCACACAAACAAAGGCAAATGAGGTTCCTAAGCACAAGAACAAATGCAAATAAGGTTCATAAGCACAAGATCAAGGGCAAAAGAGGTTGTTAAGCACACGGACAACGCTAATTGAGGTTGTTAACCACACAAACAAGGGAAAATAAGGTTCCCAAGCACAAGAACAAATTCAAATGAGGTTCATAAGCATATGATCAAGGGGAAAAGAGGTTGTTAAGAACACGAACAACGCTAATTGAGATTGTTAACCACACAAAGAAAGGGAAAGGCAACTAAAGTTCCTAAGCACAAGAACAAATGCAAATGAGGTTCATAAGCACAATATAAAGGGCAAATTATGTTGCAAACCACAAGAACAACGACAAATGATGTTCTTAAGCACAAGAACAAGTGTAAATGATGTTGCTAAGCACTAGAACAAGGGCAAAAGTGGTTAAGAAGCATATGAACAACGAAAATTGTGGTTTTTAAGCACACAAACAAGGTCAAATAAGGTCCCTAAGCACAAGAACAAATGCAGATGGGGTTCATCTGCTCAAGATCAACGGCAAAAGAGGTTCTTAAGCACACGAACAATGCTAATTGAGGTTGTTAAGCGCACAAACATGTGTAAATGATGTTGTTAACAAGAACAAGGGCAAAAGAGGTTAAGAAGCATATAAACAACGACAATTGCGGTTGTGAACCACACGGACAAGGGAAAATGAGGTTCCTAAGCACAAAAAAAATTAAAAATGAGGTTTGTAAGCACAAGATCAAGGGCAAATTACGTTGCAAAGTGCAAGAACAACGACAAATGAGGTTGTTAAGCACAATAACAAGTGTAAGTCATATTGCTAAGCACAAGAACAAGGGCAAAAGAGGTTAAGAAGGATATGAACAACGACAATTGTGGTTGTGGACCACACGAACAAGGGAAAATGAGGTTCCTAAGCACAAGAACAAATACAAATGAGGTTCATAAGCACAAGATCAAGGGCAAATTATGTTGCAAAGCGCAATAACAGCGATAAATGGGTTGTTAAGTACAATAACAAGTGTAAATGATGTTGATAAGCACAAGAACAAGGGCAAAAGAGGTTAAGAAGCTTATGAACAACGACAATTGAGGTTGTTAAGAGCATGAACAAGGGCAAATGAGATTCCTAAGCACAAGAACAAATACAAATGAGGTTCATAAGCACAAGATCGAGGGCTAATTATGTTGCAAAGCGCAAGAACAATGACAACTGGGGTTGTTAAGCACAAGAACAAGGGCAAACGAGGTTAAGAAGCAGAATAACAACGACAATTGAGGTTGTTAAGCATACGAACAATGACAATGAGGTTCCTAAGCAGAAAAACAAATGCAAATGAGGTTCATAAGCGCCAAAACTAGGTCAAAAGAAGCTGTTAAGTGCACGAACAACGACAATTGAGGTTGTTAAGCACACAAACAAGGACAAATGAGGTTTCTAAGCACAAGAACAAATGCAAATGAGGTTCTTAAGCACAAGAACAAGTGTAAATGTTGTTGCTAAGCACAAGAACAAGGAAAAAAGAAATTAACAAGCATATGAACAATGACAATTGAGGTTGTTAAGCACACGAAAAAGGGCAAATGAGGATCCTAAGCACAAGAACAAATTCAAATGAGGTTCATTAGAACAAGATCGAGGGCTAATTATGTTGCAAAGCGCAAGAACAATGAAAAATGAGGTTGTTAAGCACAAGAACAAGGGCAAACGAGGTTAAGATGCATAAGAACAGCGACAATTGAGGTTGTTAAGCACACGAACAATGGCAAATGAGGTTTCTAAGCATAAGAACAAATGCAAATGAGATTCATAAGCACAAAAACAAGGTCAAAAGAAGTTGTTAAGTGCACGAACAACAACAATTGAGGTTGTTAAGCACACAAACAAGGACAAATGAGGTTCCTAAGCACAAGAACAAATGCAAATGAGGTTCATAAGCACAAGATCAATGGAAAATTATGTTGCAAACCGCAAGAACAACGACAAGTGAGGTTGTTAAGTACAAGAACAAGTGTAAATGATGGTAAGCACAAGAATAAGGGAAAAAGTGGCTAAGAAGCATATGAACAACGACAATTGAGGTTGTTAAGCATACGAACAAGGGCTAATGAGGTTCCTAAGCACAAGAACAAATGCAAATGAGGTTCATAAGCACATGATCAAGGGCAAATTATGTTGCAAAGTGCAAGAACAACGACAAATGAGGTTGTTAAGCACTAGAACAAGGGCATAAGTCCAGCACTATAGCCATGAATTCCTCACTGATTAGGTTAGATAGGCAAGGTTAGAGCGCTAGAGAGAGAGGCGAAGCCCTTGGAAGTCAAGGCAAGAAGACGTCATCTAAGAAATCAAGATTTTTCTTCGTCAATAGGGTTGTAATTTGTGTTCTCTTTATATTTCTTCTCTTTTGTCATGGCTCCAAGAGGCTAAATCTCTCATCTCTAGGGTGAGAGTTTGAACTATGAGTTGTTTAATAATATTTTGATTTTATTTATGTTTTGTTGTTCGAATTTCTATTGCACTTTAATCTTTTTATACTATATTTGCATGCATAGTTCTGTTTACTATATGCCAAAGTAATCTACAAGCTATAAGATTTCATAGTCGTTGCGTCCTTGTGTGAGGGACAAACATGTAAGTACTAGTGCCTAAGCTAACGATTCATGGCAGCAGTTCAAAGACTAGAATTAGAACCCAAGGTGCTGTTAGTGTTATGACCTAGAAGCCGACTATTTATAGTTGTATTCTGTATTTTCTTCATGAAATTAAAGAATCATTTGTTCCTTGAGTGTTTGATTACATTATGGATTGTTTAGGTTGAGGACCTGAACTGTGGAACTCTATAATAATTAAGTAATAAATACTCTAAATGTCCCTAATCTCGGTAAGTAGAAAGGAACGCTATTTACTAGTAAAAGATTAGTATGTGGGTTAACTAATGATCATGTTCTGCGGATCATGTGGTAAGGAGTTACCAAATTTAATCACATAAATACCTGATGGAGATCAGGGGATTGGACATGACCCAAAATGAAATATAATATGGATTGTGTTAGTGTCATTAATGTTTCATTTGTGTCTTGAATTCTTTGGTATGAGATGATTATTTTTCCTACATGAGATTCATGTATCTGTAGGTATTATCCAACGTTGACCGTAACTAGCAGCTATACAGATAATATCTCAATATATGTTTCTTGTGCGGAGGAAAAGATATTTATCAAGAATACCAGTGTCCCTCATATTTTATATATGAGTGATGATATCTCTGGGCCCCTTGATGGAGTAATAAAGTATGCATGCAATTATGATCAAGTAGTTGATCATTATTTACTAATTACTTGGAATCAAGAAAAGAATAAATTTGCAAGGATGACACTCTCCTACCTTGAATTTATTCACGATATCATGTGACACGTGAATTGACACAGGCAATTAAATATTGCTTTAGGATCGTAATATTGATTGGTTCATATTATCTTTATCGGTTGAGTAATTATAATGCATATTACTAGATGCCTCTTATAATTTATAGAATTAAAATTGAGTTTTGATTTTATTGTCAACACGATATAGATCCTACGAGGTCACACCCAAGAGAGAAAACGAAACAACTAAAAATGTCATGAAGATGACTACCTTGATCTTAAAATATATTTATTACATGTTGGACATGATATATAAATTTATTTTTCAACAATAATTGAGCAAAGACAATTAATTGTGATAATTGTCGGGTGGGCCGAAAATTGGCATAAATGACAAAAACAAATTTGCAAAGTGAGAAAAGGCCCAAGCCCATTTGAATATTTGATTCTAACATTAAATGGAAGAGTCCATTTGATGTAGGCTTGGGAAGAAAGTTAGAGGAGAAGAGCATCTAATGGAGATGTCCATTGGATGACAAAAGTAACTTTATAATATTGCTTTATGCTCATGCTTCATCCTAGCCCTCTTTTCTCTTCTCAAATACCTCACTTTTCTCTTCTCAAACCCTAACCTTTTTCACTTTCTCTCTCTTGCTCTCTTGGAGGCTACAAAAGAATAAGAGAAGATTTAAGATGTGCCACCATTTTTGCTCATGTGTTAAGCACAATATTTCTATAATAAATTAATAGTTAATTGAAGGGTAGAAACTAAGATTAAGGTTGATCCTTGATTGAGTATCTCTAGCAAGAGAAAAACAAGGGTTTCGTTTAATCTCGGGTGGATACTTGTGGAGGCTTTCTTATTTGGAGGCAACAACCCTACATCTCAAGTCCCTACTTCTTGGTTTAGAGACTAAGATTTGAGGTATAAACTTTAAACAAATTAAATTGCTAAATTAGGTTCATAGTTAGTCAAATAAGTAGATCTATGTTTGTTTCTTTGAGTAAAATTTTTGAAATTTGCTCTTGCATGAAACCCATATTTCCTTCAATTGGTATCAGAGCTTATGGCTTTATTTGACTAATTTTTGGCCTAAATTAGCATGAGTAATTAATTAAGTCTAGTCTTGGAAGCTTATGACCTTTTGATTAGATCAATCGTCGGTTTTTTCGAACATCTTGCATTTATTTTAGGATTATTTTTACACAATTATTTTGGAGCCTTCCTAGAACTTTAAACATTAATTTGTAATGTTTTAATATCTGAAAAAAATATTATTTAAGAGTTAAATAAATTTGAAGGCATATAGATCAAAAGAAAAGAAACAAAAAAAAATAACCTTTATGTAGTCTCGGGTTCTACATGGACCAATTTTTTTTTTAATATTTTGGTTTGAGATCTATTAAATTTAATTTAATAATGTTGTTATAAATATCATAAAGAGTGCATCTATGTATAGTTTGCATTTTTATGAGTTGTTTACATATAATCCTAATTTTGAGGTAATTAAGTGCTAATTAACAAAAGTGTGTAATCCCAAATTATTAAAATGTATGTTTATATGATAAAATGCATTTTGAGAGAATTTGGAAATTTATATTCCACTGTTGGAATTTTGAAAAATAATTTTAAAGGTTAAAATTAATTTTCTAAGCACATTTGTTAATTAGGCATAACGGGTTGACTATTACTTGTGCTATTTGGAAAAGTTTTCAAGAAGTAGTTTGTAAATTATAATTTACATGAATTATGTGATCAATCAAACCTTCTCCTCTATTGAAATTTTGTTTTTGAAACAAATTTTTTATGGGTCATAAGCTTAAGGAATTAATTTAATTAGTTACGTATGCATAAAGTGTTTATGCATGTATGGTGCAATTATTGTACATGCACCTAACTTGTTTTTGTAGGGATGATTGTGGGTTTGTATGGTCATTTTCAATGCCTTGTGTGATATAATGAATTATTGTTGAATGTTTGTAATGCGGCCTAATGTGCCCTTTTATAATTAATTAGATTAATAACTAAGGCACAAATGTTACGCCTTTCAATGTAATTCATTTATTCAAGGCTTGCATGCCTATATTTAGAAATTTTAGAAATTCTAAATATAATTTATTTTCTTTTAGAATAGTCTTAATAGAAAATAAATAGGCATAGAATGGCTGTACATGTTGCAATGAGGTGGTCTCAACCAAGGAGTTGGTGCAACAAGTGACAAGATGCGAGAAAGGCGTTTTTCGCATAAAGGCCATACAAACTCACACCCGCATGATGTGATTATATTATTTATGTGTATTATTGAAATATAAGAGTCAAATGATAAGTATGGGTGTATGCTTTCATGACCACCATAAATAACAAAGTTCCAAACGTAATATTAAGCAAAAGTTTCCTTCCTACTCTATCCATATCAAACTATCAATTGTTAGACGGCGGGACCTACTCAGTAGGCGTCTCTTTCTATTTTTAGGAGGTGTGGGTCATGTCAGACATGTCGTATCAAATAGAGTATGGTTTTCTTAACAAGGTTTGCAAAACAGTTTTGGACCTTGGGAAACAGTTTTGTTAAAACATTAGATGTTTGACAAACCAAGAGTCACGGGGATGTGATTAGCAAGGAGTTGCTTACCTAAAATAGCTAAGTTAAAGTTTCATGCCGACGCTGGCTTATCTTAGTGAAAATATGAATCTTGGACCTACTACAAATGGAACTAAATTAATATTGTAGTGGGAGTTTTATTTTAAAAATAAATAAAATAAAACATTATCATGAACTAAATTCAAACCTTTAAATTGTAGATCATGGCAAAAGAAACATCTTTCCTGCGCTCATTATTAGACAAAGAAAAACTTAAAAATGACGGATCGAATTTTCTGGACTGGCATCGTGCCCTGAGAATTGTTCTTAGGCACGAGAAAAAGGAATATGTCTTGACTACTCCTGTCCCTGATTTACCAGCTGATGATGCTAAACAAGAAACTAAGGACAAGTACACTAAGGCCAGTGAAGATGACCTTGAAGTGTCGTGCCTCTTAGTATCAATAATGAGCCCCGAACTACAGAAACGGTTTGAGGCAAATTCTTGTTACTATATCATGGACCTCAAGAAAATGTTTCAAGAGCAGGCCCGTGTGGAGAGGTACAATGTAACCAAAGGTTTCGTGGGATGCAGAATGGTTGAGGGTTCCTCTGTGAATGCTCACATGCTCAAAATGATGAGTTATGTAGAGCAACTGGAGAAGCTCGAATGTCCCGTGGACAAGGGGTTGGTCACGGACATCGTTCTAAACTCTCTCCCATCAAAGTATTCTTCATTCATCATGAATTATCACATGCATGGAATGGAGAAAAATCTAGGTGAATTGCATGGGATGCTCAAGACTGCAGAGGCTGACATGCAGAAAGGTGTTTCTCATGCCCTTGCAGTCAGTGAGGGAAGTAGGAAAGTTAAGAAAGGCAAAGGCAAGCGCAAGGGCAATAGCAAAGGCAAGGGCAAGGGGAAGGCTTCAGTGGTGACTGTAAGCACTCCCAAGGTCAAGGTCACTACCAATGCCGAGTGCTTTTACTGTAAAGGCAAGGGGCATTGGAAGAGAAATTGTCCCAAGTACTTGGAGGACAAGAAAAATGGGAATGTCTCATCTTCCTCAGGTATTTTTGTCATTGAAGTTCACTTAGCTACCTCTATCAATGATTAGGTATTAGATATTGGATCATGTGCTCATATTTGTATGAATATGCAGGCACTAGAGGATAGAAGAATGCTAGGAAAGGGTGAGGTGCAGCTCCGTGTCGGAAATGGTGCAAGTATTGCAGCAGTTGCCGTCGGGTGTGTCGAGTTGCATTTACCTAGTGGGCTTGTAATGGAACTTAAAAATGTTTATTTTGTTCCTTCTATTTCGAGAAACATTATCTCTATTTCTTGTATGGACATGGATGGTTTTTGTTTTACCATCAAAGACAATTGTTGTTCTTTTTATAGAGATGGTTTGTTTTATGGATGTTCTTATATAAGGAATGGTCTATACTTGCTTGAAATGGATAAACAAGTTCTGAACATCAATAACAAACGACTCAAGACTTGTCATGAGAGTTCAACTCTCATGTGGCATTATCGCCTGGGTCATATAAATGAGAAACGTATTAAGAAATTACAAGAAGTTGGACTTCTTGATCAATTTGATTTAGAATCAATTGAGACATGCGAACCTTGTTTACTTGGAAAAATGACTAAGGCACTATTCACCAAGAAAGGTGAAAGGGTAGGTAGCTTGTTGGGACTCATACATACTGATGTGTGTAGACCAATGAGTACAAATACCCGAGGAGATTATCAATACTTCTCACATTCACTGATGACTTCAGTAGATATGGTTATGTCTACTTGATGAGACATAAATCTGAATCCTTTGAAAAGTTCAAAGAATTTAAGAATGAAGTAGAGAATCAACTCGACAATAAGATTAAAGCCTTGCGATCGGATCGTGGAGGTGAGTACTTGAGTCACGAGTTTGGTAATTATTTGAAGGAGTGTGGAATAGTTTCACAACTCACTCCTCCAGGAACACCACAATGGAATGGTGTTTTTGAGAGAAGAAACCGAACCTTGTTAGACATGGTTAGATCAATGATGAGCCAAGCTAGTCTACCACTCTCATTTTGGGGGTATGCGCTTGAAACCGCCGCATTCACACTAAACAGGGTTCCATCAAAATCTGTGGAAAGGACACCATATGAAATGTGGTTTGGAAAAGTTCCAAGTATGTCTTTTCTGAAGATTTGGGGCTGCGAAGTTTTTGTCAAACGTATGATATCTGACAAACTCGGGCCCAAATCAGACAAGTGCATTTTCATAGGATATCCTAAGGAAACTAAGGGATATTACTTCTATCACCAGTGTGAGAACAAAGTGTTTGTTGCTCGACATGGTGTATTCTTGGAGAAAGAGTTTCTTTCAAGAAAAGGTAGTGGTAGTAGTGTAAGAATTGAAGAGGATCAATCTACACTGCAAGATGAAATGATCAATCTTGATCATTTTCAACCACCTATGGATATTGTAGTTAGTGGGAGTCGAGATGAATTAATTTCACAAGAAGTTGTGGAAGAAGTTCAAAGCTCACCCCTAGGACCAAATTCACAAGAGGTTGTGAATGAGGTTCAAGGATCGAATCCACAAGAGTTTGTGGAAGAAGTTCCTGAACCACAAGCACTAGTCCTTCGTAGGTCAACGAGAGAGAGTCGTCCACCTGAAAGATGGTTAGGACTTCACGAGGTGACAGTGTTGGACACTGAAGATCCTTTGACCTATACGGAAGCGATGGCGAGACCCGACTTTGCAGAATGGCTTGGAGCCATGAAATCCGAAATACAATCTATGTATGACAACCAAGTTTGGTATTTGGTTGATTCTCCAAGTGGGATAAAACCTATTGAAAACAAGTGGGTTTTCAAGAGAAAATCAGACATGGATGGTAATTTGACTACTTACAAAGCACGGCTGGTTGCGAAAGATTTCAGACAAATTCAAGGAGTTGATTATGATGAGACTTTCTCGCCCGTTGCTATGTTTAAGTCAATACGGATTCTCTTAGCAATTGCCGCATTTCATGACTATGAAATATGGCAGATGGATGTCAAAACCGCTTTTCTAAATGGAGATTTAGTAGAGGATGTGTATATGACACAACCAATTGGTTTTGAGAATCCAAATCATGCTAAGAAGGTATGCAAGCTTCAAAGGTCCATTTATGGCTTGAAGCAAGCATCGCGGAGTTGGAATAAGCGTTTTGACAAAGAAGTCAAAAAGTTTGATTTTGTCAAAAGCGAGGAAGAACCTTGTGTATACAAAAGGATTAGTGGGAGTACAGTTATATTCCTAGTATTGTATGTGGATGACATACTTCTGATCGGGAATGACATTCCGTCTTTGGATTCTGTCAAGTCTTCATTGAAGAAAGTGTTCTCGATGAAGGACTTGGGCGAGGCTGCCTATATACTAGGCATCAGGATCTATAGAGATAGATCAAGAAGACTCATTGGATTGAGTCAAAGTGCATATATTGACAAAGTGTTGAAGAGGTTCAACATGCAAGATTCTAAGAAAGGATTTTTGCCAATGTCAACTGGTGTTCATCTGAGCAAGAAGCATTGTCCCTCGACAACTGCTGAGCTAGATAGCATGAGTAGAGTGCCATATGCTTCCGCCATTGGCTCTATCATGTACGCCATGATATGTACTCGTCCTGATGTATCATACACATTGAGTGTGACAAGCAGACATCAGTCAAATCCAGGCTTGGCGCATTGGATTGCAGTCAAGAACATCTTAAAGTACCTGAAAAGGTCTAAGGATATGTTCCTAGTCTATGGTGGGGAATCTGAGCTCATTGTAAGGGGTTACACTGATGCTAGTTTCCAGACCGACCATGATGATATGAGATCGCAGTCAGGATTTGTGTTCATCCTCAACGGAGGTGCTGTAAGCTGGAAGAGTTCCAAGCAGGAAACAACGGCAGACTCAACCACCGAGGCAGAATACATAGCTGCTTCAGAAGCAGCTAAAGAGGGTTGTTGGATTAGAAAGTTCTTAAATGAACTTGAAGTGGTCCCTAGTTCTCTTGGTGCTGTAGAGCTCTATTGTGACAACAATGGAGCCATTGCACAAGCAAAAGA
>CAXKVW010001273.1:0-35098 GCA_964058825.1 Carex arenaria | reverse complement strand
GGCAGTGTCAGAGAGAGTGATATGCTTCAAAAAAATGTAGCAAGTAAATATAACACACGCACTGATTGTTGGGTCTGGATCCCCTAAAGTAACCCAAATTCTGAGTTTGCATCGGAACTGTACAATCAAAATCTGGATCAATCCAGTCCGAGATGGAATGCACGACCGGACCGGATCCAAACTTAATATTGGGTTATTTAGGCCCTGTTCGGCGCTCCCATTGTTCATGTGAGAAAAAAAAGCTGAATTTTTTTTATCTCACATGAACAGTGAAATGCAGTTCGAATATCATACTCATGCTCATTCCCCAATGCACGCCGAACATGGCCTCAAGGGATCAGAATTCCTGATTGTCTAGGCAGTGTCAGAGAGAGTGGTATGCTTCACTGTACAGTGGGTCCCATTTTCCATAGATACCATGTTTGTGCATAGGAGATTACTGCGCTATGATTGGTTGGATTCCCTTGCTAGGTATCATGCCAACCAATCAGTGCTTGAAAGCAACACACTTTGGATTCATTGCCAATGGGTGCAAGAAACGTTGCACCTCTGGTACTGTACTACTGTGCAAGTGTTTTATCCTGTTGACTTCCCCTCTGTTTCCTACTGGTTTCAATTTTGTTATCTATCTTAGTACCTGTCTTTTTTGGTACCTAGGGTTTCATTTGCATCATGCTTCTCTTGTTTAGAGTTTGTGGTGGGACAGTTTGGATCTTCTGTGCTGGAGTTGGGTTTGTTTTCTTATCAAGTTTGATTACAAAATTTAAACAAGTTGTTCATATTTGGAACCAAATTTGGACACAAGACTTGATGAAAGCAAAGCCCTAAAGCAAAACAACCTTTTTCCAATGAATCTAAAAATGAGAGAATCCAATGATTCATGAAAAAAAGTTGTGTCATTGCTAATTTCTCTCCATAATTGGTTTAGCTATCCTATCATTGACCCAAAAATTTTGAAAAGACATTTTGTGTATATATGATCAGTACTTGGATCTCTGCCATTTGATTTCATGGGGTCTATGCAAGTTGAGGTTAGTGGCCTTGGCACATTCCCTTTGCTTTAGTCAACATGAAATTTGAGTATAATTCCCACCAAAGTTCAAATTTTAATGAATCAAATAGTAAACACTGTTCCTTGCAAAAAGATACATTTTTTTTTAGGGATTCACTTACGTCATTTTTTGGTGACACAAAATTACATCATTCATTTTTAAAGTTCAAACAGTTAATCCAGACCGTTCAATATGTTGGATATATTAAAATGTGCTTGCAGATCAAATTTTATATTTTTTTGAATTTTTTTTACTATTTATTAAGATGGGTACAAAAATTCAATGGTCTGAAAACAATGATTTTATAAATTACTTAATAAATAGTAAAAAAATTCAAAAAAAATTATAAAATTTGGTATCTAAGCACATTTAATATGGAGATAATGTTGGATGATTTGGATCGACAGTTTGGGCTTTGAAAACTTTAAAAATGGATGGTGTATTTTTGTGGCACCAAAAAATGGTGTAAGTGTATCCCTCCTCTTTTATATATATATATATATATATAAAAGAGGAGGGATACACTTACACCATTTTTTGGTGCCACAAAAATACACCATTCATTTTTAAAGTTTTCAAAAGGCTTCCAAAAATGAATGCATTAAAATTAATTTATAAACCTTCTAATTTTGACTACTTGACTTTATACTAAATTAATTCGAAACTTTAAAATTTTCACATGTAGACGCATCACTTGTAAAGTAGAAGGATTTCAACGGCTTGGATTCGTCGTTCGAAGTTAATCCGATATATTTTAGAGTTAAGAGTACAAAGGAGCTTGGTACTCTTAGGAGCACCCTCGTTCTACTCTATATACATATTAATTGTTTTAATATATATAAAACTAATGTTCTTTTGGGCTCCTTGGATCTTGGGCTGAAAAAATATTATCTAAAATTAAATTAAAAACTGATTTTTTAAAATATTATTTTTTGTCATTAGATTAAAAACTGATTCTTTAAGCAATTACTTAATGACTTATGAAGTTAGCCGGTTAGTCCAATCCTTAAAGAGTCTTCCTAAAGAGACCAATAAAAATCCCTTATTTAGAATTCTCTCTAAAGATGTTGTTTGAGGCAAAAAAAAAGTAAAAAATATATATATAAATAAATAAAAAGATGGCGAGATAGATTCAACTTGTATTATCTTGACCGAATCCTCTGATATTCTGATTCTGTAATTATAAAAAAAAAATAAAAAAATTCCCCCTGACGCATCAACAATCTTAAAAATGATTTCTTAAACACTTTGGAATCATATCGTCAGCCTTACGATGCATTTTAATTACACATATTATAATACATTTTCCTTACAGTGTTACAATTTTATTGTTTTACATCCCTGAAATCAGAGGCGGAGCTTCTCTTTTTGTGAATGGGTTAAAAAAAATATTACTTTAAAATTGATTCTCATTCGCAGCGTAAAAAATTTATATAATTGATTCCTTTCATAATTGACCTCCATAGTCAGAAAATCTGGCTCTGCCTCTGCCTGAAATTGACATTTAAAAACAATTGCAAATTATGACATGTCATTTAAAAAAAAAAATTACTTGGCAAGATTGCATCACTTTCAAACCATCTACATCATGCAATAATAACACTTTTTGAAAGATTATTAATTTAGCAAGATTGCATCACTTTCAAATAATCTACATTCCTGTAATTAAATTTTAATTTTAATTTGGGAGACATGTTGAATATTTTAATATATATTTTTACATCTTGCAATTTATTCTTTCCCATGTCATTTGAAAGCAATTGCAAATAGTGATATGACACTTTTAACAATATTGTTAAATTAGTAATTACTCTGAATCTATTCTATATAAAAAGAATGGTGTGGTACTTTTAACAAAATTATGTTCCAGTTGGAATGGAGATACTTTTAGTAATTGTTTATTATATTTGTTTTATTTTTGTTTGCCTTCTACGGGTGAAAACGGTATGAATAATATCTTATTCATATTGGATGAGTACTTGAAAACTTAAATGTGAATATCCATATGAATAAGGACACTGATATGATTTTACGTTTCAATTATCCGTATCCAAATAGTAGATATATACCATATATTTTAGTATATATTATGAAAAACTTATGTTATTCACTATTATAATTAGATAAATATTATGAACTTTAATATTTTTATATTATTTTAATAAATATCCAATCTGATCTAAACCCGTATCTGTATTTGGAAAAAAGAAAAAAAAAATATGAATATAGTTTTACCACTATCTGCTCTGTATCAGTTTTGTTTTCACCCCTAGGGTCATCCCCAAAGAAAACAAAAAAAAATGCTTCAATTTTTCTTGTGCTCTCCAGCATATTTCCTATTATATTAGGTCCTAATCTCCTATATATGTTTGGAATGGTGGGATGTGAATTGCATGTGGCCTTGCATCTTACTTTGTTGAACGTATATATATCTTTGTCATTAATTAAATATTAAGTACGTACACAAGTTGGTTACATTTAGGACTATGCATGCATGATATATTGGCCAACAAAAATCTTCTAATAAAGTTTTTGCAAATTAAAAACATATAATGAGACATTTCTACATTTGTCAGACTATTTTTCATTTATTTTCTATCTGCCAATAGAAGGGTCACATATATATGTTTTCACACCATTTTTTTAAGATATATATAAACGATCAAGTTTTCCAATTTTAAATATTTACAAGTGATCTTTAAATATATATCATTAAAAGTATGTTCTTATTAGCTGTTCTCATCTCAGTTGATTAATGGCCAATCAATTCTTAAATCATATAAAAGTTTTCATAAAAAAAAAAAAAAAATCATATAAAAGTTGTAAATAGTTTATCTATATTTTCAATTTTCAATTTTGATAATCATGCACAATTATTTCGTTTGTCACATAAATTGTCAATATTATGACTTGACTACAAATTGACTGGAAAGGCAATGGATACACACATACTGGAGACAAGTCTTTTCTGGAGGAAAATATAACAAAAAACAGCAAGTAAATTATTAAAATTCAATTCAATTTCTTGGTTAATTTTGAGTGATTTTTTTTTTTTTTTTTTTTTTTTTTGCAAAAGTGGAACTATTCATCTATTTCATTACGAAACCATAGTATTCTTACAAACAATTAAAATAAGGACTAACTAAAGGGAATAACCAACATCCACAACTAATACAAGCACAACACAATAACATCCACAGCTAATAAAAGCACAATGAGACAAACAAGCTGATAACAGTAATACTAAATGACATCACTAATGACAATAAGAGGAACTAGCTGATGAGGTACTTGGGAGAAGACCAGCAGCAGCATCAATAGTATCATATATTGTCCTGTCACACAAATAATCAGATAGATCCGACCCTTCTAAAGCAAGACCAGGGTCCTCGTCAGAATTTAGCAAGGAGCTGTCCTGGTCATGTGTATCTGTGTTCAATAGTACTATTAGAGAAACTATTTGAGTCAAAGAAGAAACATCAAAAGCATAATCAAAGAAGAAACATCAATTTTGAGTGATTAAAATTGTGGTTAAAACACTTAAAAAGTCTGGCACACCAACTATTAAATTTTGGCAACAATGTCAAGTCAAATCAAGTAGCAACTGAGGAGTTGACCTATATTCCAATTGACATGATCCAAATTCAATTGGCAATGGTCCCTTCTCTCTTTCTCTCTCTAAAAAGTTTAAGGAAAAACATGGATTGACCTACTAGAAGCACATGCACAACACCAATTGAACAACACAACCAAAGTCCATTAATTTGTACTATTTTCTTGTCTTCCACACTATCTATTTATGGTGGTTAAGGCATGCTCCTTGGCAGAATGTGTAAAAAAAAAAACTGAAAATTTTAAATATATCATTAGAAAAAAAATCAAATAATTTTTAGAATTTTATTTTTGACACTACCACAACTTAATATTGGAAATCTGCAACGGTGAATGATGGACACTGCCTTTTTTTCTGAAAAGTTTGTTTGCACTGATTTTGGGGTCACCAAAAACTCATTTAACCAATCATGTTAAATCTTGACCATAAAATTGAGTCTCCGCATTGATTTTTGACCATAAATCCTAGGTCAAAAACATTCAAACCAAACTTTTTCACAAAAAGAAAGTGTCTGTAATTTACGTTGTATCTTATTTAAGTTGCAGATACTAAAGTGTCAAAAATAAAATTTTGAGAACATCGTGGTTATTTGATTCATCTTATATCTATTTTTGTACTAATTTTATAATTTCGGTGCAAATAATCAAGTGCGGTCATGGTCGATCTCTCTTCCGCTCTCTTCTAATCTCCTTGCTTAATCTCTTCTAGAGCACACCCTCATTTGAATATGTGTTGTATTATTAGCAGAATTATTACTTCTAGGATAAATTTGTATTATATATGAAAATCAACTAAAAAATATTAATGTTTGAAATATAGGAAGTTATAAATTAATGCGATGGATTTTAATGATAAATGATTGAGTGAATTCATATAGAACATTTTCAAATTTTTTATTTATCCTTCATGATAAAAATGTAATTATAAGCACAGTAAAAATAGAAGAAGAAAGAATTACCATTCCTTGTATGAAAGGGGTAACACACTCAAAATCTGATCCCAATAAACTAGTGGCAAATAAATAATCTTAGCAAGTCAAAGGTGCAATAGTGCATGAGTATCTTTTGTTGAAATATTAAAACCCCAATAAACAGAGAGAAACATAATTATAAGAATATTTTATTAGACTATCACTAGGATTCCCCAAGCAAGTGTGCTTAAAATAAATAGCATGCTTAATTTGTCTATTTTCAGGAGTTAAGAATGTCTTATAAAAGAAGTATACTCTTCTAATGAAAAATTAAAGCAATAACCTTTCTCTTCATAAGATTCTCTAGTCTTAAAGCTATAACAAAAAAAATAAAAATAAAAAAGTAGTTATGTTCCTCTCCATTTGGTGGTAAACATCACATATCCAGGGTCACATAGCATCTGGCATTTGTATTCAGAAACAACCTTATGATTCAAAATAATACAAATAACAAAGGAAGAACATCTAAAACCTATTTTTTTTTCCTATAAATATATATTTTTATTCGCAATATTTAAAAGAAACAAGTGAACAACAATTGTAAGGGAAACCTCCATTTTTTCACAAAATACAGAAAAAGATTAAAAAAAGATGCATACAAGAGGGCTGACTTTGAAGTTTCATTGATGTACATACTAGTTAAGTTCCTGATGTTTCAAAAAGTTTTTTTTTTAATTTCAGAAAAAGCTGCAACTAAACAAATAAACAAATAATTTTTTTTTTCTTTCAGAACAAATACAAATAAATGAAGTTTTCCTTTATATTATTTTCTTAGTAGAGAGGGCTAACAATGACCATATATAAAACCAGTGCAGAAACATCAACAAAACCTTTTGAATCAAACCAAAAAGATGCAAGGAAAATATAACAAAAAATTATTAAAAAAAATAATATTAAAATGTACTAGCTAGCTGTAGTTCTCTAATAATCTTGAGGCCAAAATTAAACATTTTCTTTATCAAGTTCATCACTATATACCAACATTTTATATTTTTCAATAATAGCATTCCAATTCTTAAATTAAATGCTAATAAGATGCCTCATATATATTACCTAGTTAATTATATAAAGTAGGCTACTGTTAGATTTTTTTTTTGTTGAAAAATGTTCTTAAATTAGATTGAACTAAACCTTAAAAAAAAGTTAGATATAACTAGCACTTGGGAAATTACTGTTTTTCTTTTTCTTTTTTGGTAAGAACACTTGGGAATTATTATTCAGTCAAAAAGAGTCTGAGCTTTTAATCTTAAACCACTCATTTGGATACTCTTAGGTAACACCTATAGTGTGCTCTGAAGGGTTTGGGCGCCGGTCACTGAAGGGTTTTGTCGCCTAAGTCTTTTATTTATTTATTTTTAAATTGGCATTCAGCGACTGACAACCCAACCGGTCGCTGATGATCGAAATGCTATAGTGTCATAAAATGATTTAATGTATAGTAAAAACTTAATTTATTGTACAATATAAAGAAAGCTAGCTAACTAGTATTAATTAGTGATCAAAGCAGAGTAAAAAAGAATCTTTGTCAAAAAAAAAAAATTGTGTGAATTTCCTCATATTATCTTTATTGTTGCAACTTTAGTGGCCTCAATTTCTTCCATCAAATCTTCTCCTTAATATTTCAATGAATGCAATATTTAATTTGATTTGTCAACATTTTTTTTTAACTATTCAATACTTTAAATTAACAACATATATACCTCTCTAGCTACCTCACACAATCTCTCATGCAACTAATTGAACATCTGACAAAGCAATTAATTAAACAATAAAATATATATATATATATATATATAGACTACTGAAATATATCTAAACGTACTACTGAACAATTAATCAAACACATATTTAAAAAATAAAGAATTTAAACTCAATAATAATTAAAGTAAACAAACTACTAAGTATTAAACTAAACAATAAATAGGGCATAGCCCACAAAGAATGAATGTATACTTGAGGATATAAACCGAACAATACAACACACAGATGGTTAATTAAAGAATTTCAGATTGAACAATTAAGCATTCAAACTAAATAGTTTAAACTGAAAACTCAAAAGCCTAATACTAAAATATTTAAAATAAATAAAACACATGCATATTGACTATGTAATATCCACATTTGTTTTTTGAGAAAAGGTTAACTATTTAATATCCACAAATTAAAGATTGCTCCTTTCAGATTTCAAACTTGCGATCTCTTACAGAGAGAGCATCACATTTGTCGATGAACAATAAAACATAAACTGAACCCTAAATCATCATTGGTACCAAGGTAAAAGAAAAAGATTTATGTTATATTGATCAGAACGAATCACAAATTAAGTATTTTGATAAAAACTAGTTTAAAGTGTTTTCCTACTGTGAATATTGTAATGAATTTTCAAGCCCTAAATTTCACATGCTGTAGTATATCAGACTATCAGTATGTTATATTTTGTACTATATATATAGTAATTTTATGTTAATGTTTTATACTTTTTGTTGCAGTTTATGTAGTAAAGCATACAATAGTAAACTAATGATTGTTTCGCATAGACCTGTTCCATTACACCGAATTGTCACCTTTGCAACTCAACCAATAAATTTGTTTTCCACCAAGAGCAAGGTCACCATAAAAGGCACACCTCCCCTTCTCTCCACATTCTCTCATTACCTCAAAACACTCAAAACAAATTAACCTCTCCATCCCTCTCAACTCTGTCTCTCTGTCTCTGTCTCAATGTACCGCTCTCCTTCTTCTTCATGCTCCTATGAAGATCATGATCAAACAACATTTAATACCAACACCTCCATGTACATCTCTATCCAAAACCCCCCCATAACTTGTTCCAATTCCAATTTCTCTTCTTTTTTCAACCCCTCTCCGCCTTCCTACTCTTCTCCTTCTTCTTCTTCATTTCTCAATCCCAATTATAACTCATATAACAGCACCAACAACAATGGCTATCTCCATAGGAGCAACAGCTCACAATCACTTCCCATTTATCAGAACCATCATCATATCCAGGATTTCGTCAATAACACGACCACCAGCACGATTTTCTCTTCGTCCTCGCCATCTTCTTCGTCTTGCCGTGATTTTCTCGATTTCAATTCTGTGCCGGTTAGGCGCGTCTTCAGCACCGGAGATCTTCAGGTAATTAATTAAAATAATGACAAGGTTTATTAATTAGTATGACTGAATGCATATATATTTATACATGTTGCAAGTATATCAGATATTCATCATGCTTAATTTTTGTATTATGTCGCCGAGAGTTCAATTATAATGAGCAAAATATAATATTGATCACGGATAGAGTGGTAATCAACAGTAAGAAATTCAACTACAAATTAGTGTGGTAATATATTTTCCATGAAGTTGTACTTGTATGCACTATATATGTCATGTTTACAATTGATAATGTAGGGTTTAATTTCCATTATAATTTTCATGTTAGATTGAAGGGGGTTAATTAACTGTTATACTTTTTTGAAACAGGGGATGAATGGGTCTCAAGTTTTGGCTGAAAATTCTGGCCCGGAAAGCAATGGTTCTCTCCCGAGCAAGGTCACCCGGTATAGTGCCGAGGAAAGGAAAGAGAGAATTGAGAAGTACAGGAGCAAGAGAAACCAAAGAAATTTCCAAAAGAAAATCACTGTAATATATCTTTCAATCTCTTCTCATTTCTTAGTTAAACTTGATTTTCTTGTTATAAGTATTGGTTTTGCTTTTTTTATTCTGGCAATAAACATATCAATATATCATATATATAGTTTCCAAAACAGATTACTTTTCTTGTTTTAGTAAAAGTGAACAACATAAAATTCTCAATAAGATTCATTGCCTTTGCCTTTGGTTATATTATTAAAGCTAGACAATTAAAAAGACAAATGACATGTTATATTAGGCAAATGAGAATATTTTCCATGATACTAATTTAACAAATATTCACATACTTTTTTTCTCCTATATATAGTATGCATGCAGAAAGACCCTTGCCGATAGTAGGCCACGAGTGAAAGGTCGCTTTGCGCGAAACGGTGAGCCTGAAACCGAAGCAGAAACTGAGTCTGAAATATTAGTAGGAAGCAACAACTACAATCACTTCAACCACTGCAACTACGACGCTAACGGCATTAGTAGCGGCGGTAATCAAGGTGACTACTACATGAGGCTAATTGAGCAGGTGATGGAAGCCGATGACGAAGGAATTCCGTGTTTTTACGGCGACGAGGTCATGTGGAACAATATATCTGATGTACTATACCAATGAATGAACAATATATATATGCTCTCATCATGAACAAAAAAAGAAAAAAGAAAACTAGAAACAAATTTTGTATTAGAATATATATAAATCAAACATATATGCATATTGCATAAGTCCACCACTCTACTGTATAATGGTTTAGTGGGGGTGAGTACAAGTTGAAGCCTAGCAAACTTTTTTATTTATTTTCCTTATGTTATTATTTTCATAATTAAAAATTTTGGGTGCAACCAATAATATTTGTAGCAAAGAGACAGGAGTAATGGTGGGTTCCATTCTATGGTTTTAGTGCTAATAGATTTTCATAGTGGAGAAAAGAGAGAAGCTAGCTAGAGGTGTCTTGGCTTCATTTCTCTTCTTCTTCTTTTTCTCTTCTGATCCTTCTTTGTAATTTCGTTTAAGTGCTTAATTTAGAAAGATCAAGTTTTAATTGGCCTTCTCTTGCTATCTCAGCAAAACAATTATTATTTTTCTTTTCTTATTTCCACAGAGTGCCTCACTTTTGGTGAACATAATTTTTTTTAATTGGAAGTATGTGGAATGGCGGCGTTATTTTATTTTATTTTGTTTTTTGTTTTTTGTTTTGCTACATCAATGTCAGATAATTTAGGTTTAATTAATTAACAACATATGCTACAAGTCAATTGGGAAATATTAATTAGTATATATGGTCACAACAAATTATTTTTTTTGCTAAATATAACTAAATAGCAATCAAGCATCTGTATTCTATCTTAAAAACAATTGTAGTTTCAATTAATAACAATTGTTTTGGTTTATAAAAGTGCTAATAAAATTGACCAGAAAAGAAATACAACAATTCTTGGTGTAGAAAAATAAATATCATTTGCAATTTATTACAGTAGATGCATTATGATTCTCTTTAAAATTTAATAGCAAGAAACTTTTTAAAATATATATTTAATTAAGAATTTATGGTGAGATTATTATTGTGGAACTGTTATTTTAAAATTACAATGAACCAAGAGCAAAATCTCCAATTTAAATTAGAACATTCAAAGGGAATTCCTTTTTGCTACGAGTCTTTATGTACATACCTCTCCAGTTCAAACAAACAAAAGAGTCCATTACATTATTTTTTTAATAGTCAATATTAGGGGAGGGGATACACATTGAATATGTTTAAGAGGTTAAAAGTAATCTCCAAGATGAGCACTATTTAAGTTCATAGTTATTGCTAATTGAACTAGTCTTTGCAGTGGCGGACTCAACTTAGTCGGTCAACTGTCCCTCCTTGGATTTTGAAATTTTATACAAATTTATAGGTTCAGACAGATTTTTTTTCTCTCTCTGGATTGTTAGTTTGTAATTAATGTTAATTTAGGATTAAAATTATGATAATTTTTTTGAATTTTAATTGGTAATTAGAATTAGAAGACAAATCATTGGAAATTAGAAATTATAACGTTGTTTTTTTTTATCTAGTACTCGATTAACTAATGTATTTGAATCTGATTAACTATTCAAATCTGATTCGTTATTTTCTTGCCCCGCCCTGACAAAAATCATGGATCCGCCCATGATTTGACTTCTAATTCTAATTACGTTATTTTTATCTAGTACCCGATTAGCTAACGTTGTTTTTCAAAAAATAATGCTCTCGTTTGAAAGATAACATATTAGAAAATAAATAAATAATAATTGAAACAAGGGAAAGTAAGACAACACTCCAGTGAAGTTTGAAATGGAGGAATTATTTTACTAACAATAAGAAGTGTTTTTGTGTTGTTGTTGAGCTGGCGCTTACTCGTGCATGTTGTGTGTTTAATTGTGCGGTTGCTTTCTTTCACGGTACCCTTTGAATCATGTAAACTAACCTAATTAACTACCTACGGGCCTCCCGTGAAAATAGGACCAAAATTTCATTCTTACGTGTATTTTTTAATTTTTTTTTTGTTTCAAATTAAGAAATTCGTCTCATCATGCAACTAATTTTGTGTTGTACATTAATGTTAGTAATTTGATTATGGATCAATGATTTGATTGATCGAGTTGCACAATTGTGTGATTACAAAATGTGAAAGGTGTGTGGCCAATTTTTAATTAGCTCTACATCATATGGAAATTAAGTCAAACGGTTAGATATTTTAAATATTAAATACTTTTTAAAAATTATTACTGTTTGCTAATTGGACAGGTGGCAGCAGTGATTAATTAGATAGCCAAGAAAATAATAAAAAAATACGGCACGGTATAATTTTGTCACGATATGATACGGTATATATGTCGGTTATGTATGAGTTGCGTGATTTATGTTTTGTGTTTATTTGTAGGTTGTGATTATTTGAAAGGAAAAAAGTATGTGAATCAGTCTGGTTATAACATCACATAGAGTGAAGCTGACACAACAAAATATGTGATTAAATATGATTAAACAGTATAAAATTTATGTCGTTATTTATTACGAATAACATTTTAAATTTCAAACAATAAATTTATTTTTGTACCCATAAATATTTTTTATAATATTGTTTCTTTATTTTTTAATTATTTATAGTTTTCTACATTTTGGAGATTTTTTTTATTTTTCTTCTTTAAACAAATTTAAATTCAAAAAAATAATTAAATACGATTAGAAGTGACCAAATGATATCCGTATTAACATTTCGAATTCAATTAATTCCAATAATTAATTGCTTTTATACTTTAGAACTATTTAAATAATGGGGGAATTTCATGTACACCCCTTAAAAATCTTGAAATTATGTATATCCCTTCTAAAATTCATAATATCACATTTACCCTTCTAAATTTCAAAACCCCGCAAATTTCTCCAAATTAATTATTTTTCTATTAGAACTCATTTTAAACTTATAAAGTAGGTTAACCTTATTAAAAAAAATACAAATATGTAGTGCTTGTCAGAATAATATCTGTCTTCTAACTAATTGATTTCTAAGGACAAATGATTAGGGCAAATAATTCTAGGGTCAAATAGAAAAGGATTAATAAAGTCTTGAAGGATAAAATAGAAAATTGAAGAACTCTTCAAGGTTACATGAAAAATTAATCCTACATTAAATTACCCCTTAAAATAAAGGGGGAATTTCATGTATACCCCTCAAAAACTTCAAAATTACATATTTCCCCTCTAAATTTTGAAATTACATCTTTCCCCCTCTAAACTTCAATAACTCACATATTTATCCATTTTATTATATTTTGTAATAAAACTCATTCTAAATTCATAAAATAACCATTTTACCATTTTATTAAAAAAACAGAAAACATCAATCTCACTCCAATTTGAATCTGAAAGGTTCCTCTTTCGTCCGAATTGCTTTAAGATTCGTGTGTGTTAGGTCAGCACGAATCTTAAAGTGAACACACACGAATATTGAAGCAACGTGCACAGATCTTAATGCGATGTGTGCGGAAAAAATTACTTTAAATATGTGCTCACTAGATTAGCATGAATCTTGAAGCCAATATGCACATATCTTGTTGCAATGCATGCGGATCAGACGGTAGAGGAACTCTTCACATTCAAATTTGAGTTCGATGGGGCATTTTATATTTTTTAATAAAGGGTAAAATTGGTATTTTATGAATTTAAAATGTGTTTTAATATAAAATACAATAAAGTGGGTAAATGTGTGAGTTTTTGAAGTTTAGAGGGGGGGAATATGTAATATCAAAATTTAGAGGGGGGAATATGTAATTTTGAAGTTTTTGAGGGGTATACGTGAAATTCCCCCTAAAATAAAAGAGCTACTTATTCTAACGGTCGGGTATGTTTGGTTGGATTGAGAATAGTCTATTCTTGAGGTTATGATATTTGGAATAGTTTATTCAGTGTTTGGTTGAGTTAGAATAGCTAGACTAGTGAATTCAAGCTTAATTTTTATCTTATTAAAATAGGTTATTCTAATCAGACAAACAATTTTTATTATTAATTTGACTATTCTAACCATTCTTATTTTGCAACCAAACATACCCGTTATATTTTTGCAATTAACATAATTGCCAACTTTTTAATTACTTTGGTTATTATGTCACATGTGTAACAATGCTAATGGTGAACCGAATAATTCAGCATTCGGTTCGGCATCACACAAAAAAATGAATTTTTCGCGAATAATTTGTGGATCTTGTTACTATGCTAATGAGTAGTGACTGACGTCAATATAATTTGTATAGATTTCAACACTACTAGAGTTCACATAAAATCCGAATTCCTACAAAGAAGTGCATTCAAGAATGCATTGCATGCGCATGAGTTGGAATTAAGTGATGTATCGCATCTTGTAGAGCGAGATCCGAATTGTTCATTTTAATATGAGTCGGCTAGGAGCTAATTAACCACATTCCAAGCATCTTGAATCGAATCTTGACTACCTCTTTGATCAGATGTTCCACATTTTGTGTAGACAAACAAATTGTTCTCCCATGCTTGTACCTTTCTGATACCTCTTTCTATACAATCATGGAAAAACATGAACTCAAGCATGTTATTTTTTCCCTATTTGAGGAATTCAGATCTACGTTGGTTCGATGGGTTAAATGACCATTTGTTCACATCAAGATTCATGCATGGTACATTAAAATCCATGCAGGTCTGTATCAATTTCCGTGCACACTAATCTTTATGCTAATCATGTGATATTAGAGCTAATTGAACCTAAAAGTAGGTCCGATGCCCATCGGACCTACTCCTATCTCATGGTGCTATGCATAGAAAATCTGAATCATTAATTCAACATTATAGATAATATGAAAATGTACTTCTAATTAAAGTAAATTTTACATTTCTTTTTTTTTTATTAGAAAGGTAAAAAATCACTTGATCTAAAAATTCTATATCATTCAAAAGTAGTAATTTTCTTCTATCTAAAAAAATAGTAAAATAATTCTAATAATTTTAGATTCAGTTGCAAGTACATTTTCATATGGAAATCATGTGTAACGGTTCATATCGACTATTTAAAGTTTGAAAACGAAAATATTAATTTACAGTATATATGGACCAATCCGCGCCATGCATAGTACCACAGCCTCACACAAATGCATGAATTTAATTATAATTCAGGTCTAAGATAACAAAAGGAATTTAATGACATGATTTCCGATTTTGTAGTGTAAAGAGATGGGAGGGGAAGGAAGCAGTTGGATGACCGAATATAATTTAGAAGATTTAATTACTTCAAAACCGGATAATTTGAGAGAAAAATGGGAAGAGGAGGTGAATTTTGTGTATAAACTTGACAAAAATCTAGATGTAGAGGAAGTGAAATTTTTTGCTGGTTCTCTCCTCTTTATACATAATTACTTAATATCATATATAGGACTGAAAAAAAGGAAAGATATTTTTGTTATTTGATAATTTTAATCAATTTAGTCTTAATCTTAATTTAATTAGGATGAATATGGTTATGGGTACGTAAATACTTAAAATTACTTATATTTTGATGGACAAATAATTAAATTTTAAGTTTGGATGGAACTATATTCAAATTTATATAACAAGTTCACACGAACAACAACTACAAGAATGGACACACTATCTGCAATGGATTACCCCTTAAATTACGCCTTAAAATAAAAGACCTACTTATTCTAACGGGTATGTTTGGTTGGATTGAGAATAGGCTATTCTTGAGGTTATGATATTCGGAATAGTCTATTCAGTGTTTGGTTGGGTTAGAATAGCTAGACTAGTGAATTCAAATTTTTTATTTTATTAAAATAGGTTATTCTAATAAGACAAACAATTGTTATTCTTGATTTGACTATTCTAACCATTATTATTTTGTAACCAAACATACCCGTTATATTTGCAATTAACATAATTGCCAACTTTTTAATTACTTTGGTTATTATGTCATATGTGTGTAAGTATAGTGACAAATCAAAAGTTTGGGTTCGGTTCGGCGGGGTCAAAATTTCGTGATTCGGGTATAATTCGGGATGATTCGGTACAACAAGCAAAAAAAAACATTCTGAAAAAATCCCTTAAAAAAATTGGGTGTTTTTTTGCATTTTTATCGTGAATAATTCGTGATTCGCGTTTTATTCACGAATTATTCGGTCAATATTTTATACGCAGTTTGGTGCGGCAACCCCAAAAAAATGTATTATACGTGAATTATATGCGTATAATACGCGGACATTGTTGTTACTATGTATGTAACAATGCTTGATGACTGACGTCTGTATAGTTTGGATAGATTGCAACACTACTAGAGTTCACATGAAATCCCAATGCTTACAAAGAAGTACATTCATGAATGCATGCGCATGAGTTGGAATTAAGTGATGTATCGCATCTTGTAGAGCTAGATCCGAATCGTTCATTTTAATATGAGTCGGCTAGGAGCAACCACAATCCAAGAATCGAATCTTGATGACCTCCTTGCAGAGGCGGACCCAAGTGCATCCAGATGGGCAGCTGCCTCTTCTTGATTTTGTGTTTTAGTGGAAGTCGGAATGTTTCAATCGACTCTGTCTCTCTCTGAAAAAAAATTTACTTCCGTTGGATGTTTAATTTGTAGTTCGGGTTAAATTTAGGGTTAAAATTAAAATATTTTTTTTTCAATTATGATTAATAATTAGAATTATAGATTAAAATATCAGAAAATTATAAGTTAGAATATTAAAAAGTATAAATTAAAGCATTATATTTTATTAAGTACTTAATTAGTTAATGAATTTGAACCCGATTAGTTATTTAAACTCGATTCGATATTTTTTTGATCCTTCTGACGAAAATCCTGGGTCTGTCCCTGCCTCTTTGATCAGATGTTCCACATGTTTTGTAGACAAACAAATTGTTCTCCCATGGTTGTACCTTTCTGATACCTCTTTCCATACAATCATGGAAAAACATGAACTCAATCATATTATTTTTTCCCTGTTTGAGACATTCAACGGGAAATGCAAAATTAATTCCAAATTCCGTGAGAATTTCATAAATGCAAGTGAGGCTATGGTGCTATGCATAGAAAATCTGAATCATTAATTCAACATTATCTAAAAATGTACTTCTAATTAAAGTAAATTTTATATTATTTTTTTACTTTTTTTATTAGAAAGGTAAAAAAATCACTTGATCTAAAAATTATATATCATTCAAAAGTAGTACTTTTCTCCTATCTAAAAAATTAGTAAAAGAATTCTAATAATTTTAGATTTAGCTGCAAGTACATTTTCATATGGAAACCATGTGTAACGGTTCATATTGACTATTTAAAGTTTGAAAATGAAGATATTAATTTACAATATATATGGACCAATCTGCGCTATGCATAGTACCACAGCCTCACACAAATGCATGAATTTAATTATAATTCAGGTCTAAAATAACAAAAGGAATTTAATGACATTATTTCCGATTTTGTAGTGTAAAGAGATGGGAGGGGAAGGAAGCGGTTGGATGACCGAATATAATTTAGAAGATTTACTTACTTCAAAATCGGATAATTTGAGAGAAAAATAGGGAAGAGGAGGTGAATTTTGTGTATAAACTTGACAAAAATCTAGATGTAGAGGAAGTGAAATTTTTTGCTGGTTCTCTCCTCTTTATACATAATTACTTAATATCATATATAGGACTGAAAAAAAGGAAAGATATTTTTGTTATTTGATAATTTTAATCAATTTAGTCTTAATCTTAATTTAATTAGGATGAATATGGTTATGGGTACGTAAATACTTAAAATTACTTATATTTTGATGGACAAATAATTAAATTTTAAGTTTGGATGGAACTATATTCAAATTTATATAACAAGTTCACACGAACAACAACTACAAGAATGGACACACTATCTGCAATGGATTACCCCTTAAATTACGCCTTAAAATAAAAGACCTACTTATTCTAACGGGTATGTTTGGTTGGATTGAGAATAGGCTATTCTTGAGGTTATGATATTCGGAATAGTCTATTCAGTGTTTGGTTGGGTTAGAATAGCTAGACTAGTGAATTCAAATTTTTTATTTTATTAAAATAGGTTATTCTAATAAGACAAACAATTGTTATTCTTGATTTGACTATTCTAACCATTATTATTTTGTAACCAAACATACCCGTTATATTTGCAATTAACATAATTGCCAACTTTTTAATTACTTTGGTTATTATGTCATATGTGTGTAAGTATAGTGACAAATCAAAAGTTTGGGTTCGGTTCGGCGGGGTCAAAATTTCGTGATTCGGGTATAATTCGGGATGATTCGGTACAACAAGCAAAAAAAAACATTCTGAAAAAATCCCTTAAAAAAATTGGGTGTTTTTTTGCATTTTTATCGTGAATAATTCGTGATTCGCGTTTTATTCACGAATTATTCGGTCAATATTTTATACGCAGTTTGGTGCGGCAACCCCAAAAAAATGTATTATACGTGAATTATATGCGTATAATACGCGGACATTGTTGTTACTATGTATGTAACAATGCTTGATGACTGACGTCTGTATAGTTTGGATAGATTGCAACACTACTAGAGTTCACATGAAATCCCAATGCTTACAAAGAAGTACATTCATGAATGCATGCGCATGAGTTGGAATTAAGTGATGTATCGCATCTTGTAGAGCTAGATCCGAATCGTTCATTTTAATATGAGTCGGCTAGGAGCAACCACAATCCAAGAATCGAATCTTGATGACCTCCTTGCAGAGGCGGACCCAAGTGCATCCAGATGGGCAGCTGCCTCTTCTTGATTTTGTGTTTTAGTGGAAGTCGGAATGTTTCAATCGACTCTGTCTCTCTCTGAAAAAAAATTTACTTCCGTTGGATGTTTAATTTGTAGTTTGGGTTAAATTTAGGGTTAAAATTAAAATATTTTTTTTTCAATTATGATTAATAATTAGAATTATAGATTAAAATATCAGAAAATTATAAGTTAGAATATTAAAAAGTATAAATTAAAGCATTATATTTTATTAAGTACTTAATTAGTTAATGAATTTGAACCCGATTAGTTATTTAAACTCGATTCGATATTTTTTTGATCCTTCTGACGAAAATCCTGGGTCTGTCCCTGCCTCTTTGATCAGATGTTCCACATGTTTTGTAGACAAACAAATTGTTCTCCCATGGTTGTACCTTTCTGATACCTCTTTCCATACAATCATGGAAAAACATGAACTCAATCATATTATTTTTTCCCTGTTTGAGACATTCAACGGGAAATGCAAAATTAATTCCAAATTCCGTGAGAATTTCATAAATGCAAGTGAGGCTATGGTGCTATGCATAGAAAATCTGAATCATTAATTCAACATTATCTAAAAATGTACTTCTAATTAAAGTAAATTTTATATTATTTTTTTACTTTTTTTATTAGAAAGGTAAAAAAATCACTTGATCTAAAAATTATATATCATTCAAAAGTAGTACTTTTCTCCTATCTAAAAAATTAGTAAAAGAATTCTAATAATTTTAGATTTAGCTGCAAGTACATTTTCATATGGAAACCATGTGTAACGGTTCATATTGACTATTTAAAGTTTGAAAATGAAGATATTAATTTACAATATATATGGACCAATCTGCGCTATGCATAGTACCACAGCCTCACACAAATGCATGAATTTAATTATAATTCAGGTCTAAAATAACAAAAGGAATTTAATGACATTATTTCCGATTTTGTAGTGTAAAGAGATGGGAGGGGAAGGAAGCGGTTGGATGACCGAATATAATTTAGAAGATTTACTTACTTCAAAATCGGATAATTTGAGAGAAAAATAGGGAAGAGGAGGTGAATTTTGTGTATAAACTTGACAAAAATCTAGATGTAGAGGAAGTGAACTTTTTTGCTGGTTCTCTCCTCTTTATACATAATTACTTAATATCATATATAGGACTGAAAAAAAGGAAAGATATTTTTGTTATTTGATAATTTTAATCAATTTAGTCTTAATCTTAATTTAATTAGAATGAATATGGTTATGGGTACGTAAATACTTAAAATTACTTATATTTTGATGGACAAATAATTAAATTTTAAGTTTGGATGGAACTGTATTCAAATTTATATAACAAGTTCACACGAACAATAACTACAAGAATGGACACACTATCTGCAATGGATTATGTCGGTATACCCTCGCAGAAACTCCCGTATACTAATAGAAAAATCACCTTTCTGTCAGTATACCCTCGCAGATACTCCTGTAGCTAATAAAAAAATATTTTTCTGTCGGTATACTCTAGCAGATAATCACTATTTACTATCGTGAAACTCTTTTATTCTTGTAGCCGTCTGAGCGTAAAAAAATGCAAATTAAATGTGAGCACATCAATAGCTGGGAAGACAAAGATGCATCCTATATTTTGGTTGAATTAATTAGGGAATCAGACTTTGCTATAAATGTTGATTTGTAGCCTGTAGAGAGAGTGGCGCTACAAAGATTCCTTGTCGGCCTTAACGCCTAACGGAGAAGGCAACACGCCTTCCACTATGTCCATTTTTTTTTTTATCTGTATACATGTCATGTTTTATTTTTTTTAGTAAAATTCGGAGATCAAGTTATCTAATTATTTAATATATTTATTATTAAAACAAATAATTTTTTCTATTTGAATCTCAAACTCATAACTTCTCACATAGAGACCATATGCCTTAGTCACTAGACCAAATGCTAGTTATCTATGTCATATTTTATTATATAATAAGAGATTGCTAGTACAAAATACTGCTACACCAATTGTTCAAATCTACATTAACTATTATGGAGGCATTGGTGATGACGCTCTAAGTATATGTATATCCTTTATCAACGGATAAAAGCTAGTCAGTGTAGGGTTTCAACACTGACGGTTTATTTAAACATCAGTGTAGGTCTCTAACACTGGCAGAGTTTAGATCTCCAGCGCCAATGGTTTAAAAAATAACCCGTGTAGGTATCCAACATCGATGAGTAAAAAATAGTCGGTATAGGTTCTCAACACCGACGGACCATATTTAAGCTGTCAAATGAGAAATAAAATATAAAAAATAAGATGAAGTTACGATGTAGCTAGTAAGGTAATCCACTTTTTCAGAGATAGATTAACTCACTTTATATTTAAACCGGAACAAACTCTAACTCAACAAAAATATCTTAAGTCATCTTAACTTGAAATATATATAAAAGATTTCATCCTTCTTAATTTTAAGTAGCAATCAAACATGAACATAAACAGTTAATTTTCATATTGTACTGTCAAAGGTTCATATATATATCATAGTTATTAAGGCAAATCATCATCATACAATTAAGACTTAATTTGAAGGGGTGTTCCTTAATTAGTTGGTTGAATGCATGCATATTGCCTTAACACTAGCACTGCTTTGAAGTGTTGTCAATTTAATTGGGGTTGAATTTTGTATATAAGATATTTATTTGTTTATGCAAATTAGTAGAATTTCTTTTCCTAGTACCAATTTAAGATATTTATTTGTATATTTTTTGTCAATTAAAAATGACATGTTTAAGGAGTGAAGAACATTTTTAGATAAGAGTTCGAATATAATTCCTTTTTTTCCTATATCTTGATTCATTTCTTTGAAAAAAAAAAACAAAAAAAAAATTTGTAACAAAAAATGATAAACGAAGCCACAAACCATATTTCTTTCGAGTAACGGTTAAAATTGTTAATTTATTCATTGTTCAATGCATCTCAATCCAAATCTCTGTATACATTTCTTTTTATTTGAGAACCGGTCTTTGCTCCAGTGGCAAAAGCAATATTCTTTGTGTGAAAAGTTACAAATTCGAAACTCGAATGAAAACAACTCTTGTAAATATTAAATAGTTTGATAATTTGATTTTCAATCTTTACTGGAAAAAAAAATTGATTCCCATGCTTAAATAAAAGATAGTTATATGGCATTTTTTTTAAATAAATATCAAAATATTGCAAAGTAAATACACTTGTTATCTTGACTATTATCAACCAGGGCTCCTCATAAATTATTTGTCAATCAATTTTTTGATCGATAATCATAATTATTTACAAGGACGTAGAACAAGTGATAATAATCATATTTGATGACTTGTTGAAACAACAACAAAAACAGCAGCAAATTAAAACAAGATTAAGATTTTGTCCCCTCTATAGTTTCCTAAATGTCCCCCAATGCTAATTATTTGTTGTTAATAACTAATGATTGTGAGTTTCCGGTCTAACTGTTTTGTTTAGTTCTGAAAAGAAGACTGCATTACCTCTTTTTTTATTGAAATTATTCCCTGCATACATATCATTTTATCATTTCAAATTGTTTCATTAATGAAATACATGATTCAGAGTCGTGTTGCATACATATCATTAGTGTTTTAAAATTCGGTCTATTCCGATGAATATTCGTATTCGGCTGGAATCCGCATAGAAAATAAGTATTCGGTCCAATATTCGGTTTTGAATATTTGGCCGCATATTCGGCAGAATATTCGATATTCGGTTCCGCATATTCGGTATTCGGTCCCGCATATTCGACCGCATATCTGCATAGTCAGTAGCATATTTGGTCTATAATGTAAAATATTAGATACTTTATTAATTTGCATACAAATTAGAGGGGGGATCAAGTTACCACAAA
Source organism: Carex arenaria (assembly GCA_964058825.1). Lineage (NCBI taxonomy): Eukaryota > Viridiplantae > Streptophyta > Magnoliopsida > Poales > Cyperaceae > Carex > Carex arenaria. The sequence goes on along the minus strand of CAXKVW010001273.1, from coordinate 12,656 downwards.
GTTACAACAACATTTTTTTTTCATTTTCAAAGTCCAAATCGTCGATCCAAACCGTTCAACATGATTATCTAAATAAAATGTGTTTCCAGATCAAATTTTATATTTTTTGAATTTTTTTATTATTTATTAAGATGGGTACAAAATTCAATGGTCTGAATATGACTAGTTTTTGTAAAATACATAATAAATAGTAAAAAAAATGTAAAATTTGATCTAGAAGCACATTTTATTTAGATAATCATGTTGAACGGTTTGGATCGACGATTTGGACTTTGAAAATGAAAAAAAAAAACCGTTGTTGTAACTTTGTGGTAACTCAAAATTGTGGTAATCGGATCCCTCCTCTACAAATTAATATGAATTCTCATTTTTAAATCCGCATATATAAATCTAAATAAAAATATGCATATGCGGCCACATACCGTATATGCGGTATGTGGTGGCCTTCCGAATACCGAATGAGAATCAAATTTCAAAACACTGCATATCATTTGGATTCAATGAATACCAGTTGGTAAAATGAAGAATTTTTGGTGTTCTTGTCTTATTGTTAAGTTTTTGTTTATTTAATATTTTGTCTAATATATTTTTATTTAATTATTTTAAAAATTGAATGGACAAATATACTCTTTTAAATGATTTTTTTGCTCGACATGGTGAATACTTGCTCGACGAGGTGCAGGGGCGAAGCCATCTATGGGGGTCAAGTATATAAAAATTTTCTACTACAAATGCAGGTCAATTTCACCTTATTCATAATATTTTAGTTTAAATTATATTAAAAATAGAGTATAAATAATAAAAATTGCAAATGAATGGGGGTCAATTGACCCCATTCATTGAATGTAGCTCCGCCCCTGACGAGGTGTAAAAAATTTAAGAGTTTCTTATGAATATTTTACAACATAAAAATTCACACTTCAATGCGCAAGTACGAGTACTTAATTTGTGATTAAAGGATAGAAGAATGGTTTTACTTGACAGGCAAAACCTTGGTATAAATACTTTACTACTTCTAATATGAATACTTACATTGTTTTAGTAAGAATAATTTTATTGATTTTGATATGTATACTTTCAATGTTCTAGTATGAATACTTTGTAGTTTGAATATTTTCTAGTAACGATACTTTGTACTTTGAATATTTTCTATTTTGAATATTTGCTAGTATGTATGTATATAATTTCAATATTCTAGTATGAATATGTTATATGTTTTAGTTTGAATATGTTATGTGTTGAATATTTGATGATATGTATATGTATACTTTCAATGTTCTAGTATGAATATTTTATATGTTTTAGTATGAATATTTTCTACAGTTTATCCATTTGTGTATTACTTGCAGTTAGCAGAACCTTGGTATGAATATTTTACCTGTTCTAGTATGAATATTTTTAATCTTATAGTGTGAATATTTATATTGTTTTAGTAAGATTAATTTTATTGATTTTATTATGTATATTTCTAATGTTCTAGTATGAATATTTTATGTGTTTTAGTATGAATACTTTATATGTTTTAGTACGATTACTTCGTAAGTTTTAGTATGAATACTTTCATAAAATATATCCATTTTTGTATTAATTTGCAGTTAGCAGAACATTGGTATGAATACTTCATTTCTTTTAGTATGAATACTTTCAATCTTATAGTGTGAATACTTATATTATTTTAGTAAGATTAATTTTATTGATTTTGTTATGTATACTTCCAATATTCTAGTATGAATATTTTATATGTTTTAGTATGAATACTTTGTAGTTTGAATATTTTATAGTAATGATACTTTGAAAGTTATAGTATGAATACTTTATATGTTTTAGTGTGAATACTTTCTAAGTTTTAGTATGAATATTTTTTAAAGTTTATTCATTTATATATTATTTTGTAGGACATTGGATCTACTCTTTTATGTAATTATTCCCTGCACAGGAAAGTTTGTTCTATAAACAATTTGAAATGGTAAAATGGTTCTTTATTGAGTAAGTATTAATACTTGACAAGGTATGAATACTTGCTCGACGATGTATGAATACTTGCACGCCGATGTATGAGTACTTGAACGATGAAGAATCCGAAAATACTTCATCATAGATCTCATTTGAAAAATAAAATTATGTAGAAAACATTCATGGTTTTAGATTTGCAAAATTCCTCGCGGATCGTTAGAAATATTGATTAGATTAAACAGAGAAAAAAAAACACTTCTAAAAACATGTAAAAGATGGGTGTGTGACTAGAGAGAAAAGAAAGTTAATGTCCAGTTTTTTGTTTAAATACTTGATTTCTTAGGTATGAATACTTGATATATTATATAGGAATTCTTGCGCGCATAAGTGTTTATACATGCACGCCCCAGTTGTAAAAAATTTCAAAATTAAGTGGTCCCCCCAATAATTATTGTTTCCCAGTTAGTTAATGGTCTACATTGTACTTTATAAATAAGTTAGTTAGGAAAACATTTAGGAAATATAATGGAGGAGACTATTAGTCGCTCCCTTAAAACAATTGCTTTTAGGCTTTTAGCAACAAAAACAATAAAAAAACAATAATAGCAAAAGTAAGAACAAAATATAATACTAAAAAATATAAAAATGTAGAACGATATAAATGTTTGAATTATTCCCTCTCATATAGTGCATTTTATGGTAAACAAAAAGCCTTATCTTTTCATCCCTTTTAAAGGGAAAATTTAAAAAAAAAATAAGATTTGGAAAAATAATAGGTAGGTCAAATATCCACTTTTGCCCTTGATGAAAAGAAGTATATCCATTGCTTTCTTCATTTTACTCTAATAAAATAGTTGTTAAACAAAATCTCTGATGATTTTGTATGCTAATACAATGATATGGGAATCTAAGCATCATATGAGGTGTGAAATTCATTGCATTAAATCAAAAGTAATTGATGAAACCATATTGGGCTTCTTTCTTAAGCTAAGGTTCTATAATAGGATTATGCTATCAGCAACATTAAAAAAAATGATGTTTTGGATGCAACATTGACCATGTATAAATAAAATGGAAAGGTCATGCCACTACAACATATAGCAACATACAATATCACCCATTATATTTGAAATTCAATGTAGAATTTTAAGAAAATAAATTTCAAACGCCCATAACTTAGTAGGTAAAGAATCAGCCTTTGATTTAATAACTAAAAACAATGTTCTATGTGACTGAAGTTTTAGTTTCGAAATTCAATAGTATTATGTAGTTTTTTTTTTTTAACTAAAAACTGTAATAACCAAATTCTACAATATATGTAGTTACTAGTAATATATAAATAAATTAAAGAAGCAACCAAAAAGACCAATTAAATTGGAATTACTATAGAAAAATATGTGTCACTATATTACAAGTAGAGGTGCTACTTTTACCCGATTATCCGGAACCGATCCGGAACCGAACCGGATCCAAACCGAAACCAACCCGGATCCGGTTCATTTGGGTAGGGTATGGTTTCAAAAATATAACCGGTTAAATTATGGGTACGGTTACAAATTTAATAATTTAATATCCGATCCGGATCCGAACCGGAACCGATATTGTAATGGGTAGGATATGGGTTTGATTTTATTATCCGACCCATAACCGAACCCGATCCGATACCCGTATAAATACCCGATAAAACATATATTAGTTTTGCATATTAATTTAATATCCGATCAACAAATGTCACACCACTCCAATAATCTCGTTTGCATATTAATTTTTTCTATAACATTTATTGCGTTGAAAATTTATTGCATATATCCTTTGCCTTATATCCTCCCCATAATTATGGAAATTTATTGCTTGATATGTCCTTTGTAATAAATCTCATTAAAATAAAAAAATCTACCATATATCATTCTTGATCTTTTGTCAACCAATATTTTACTTTCTAAAAATTATATCTCTTCTTCAATCTCTTAATTTCAAGAACAATAGTATTATTATTTATGAACAAGAACAATAGTATAATTTTTATTTTGCAACAACCTTTAATTTATATTATAATGATTTATTATGTGAGATACTGAGATGTTAAGAAATTATAATTATATTTAAATGTAAATGATTTCTCAAATACTTAGGAGTTGTGACATATACCCGCTCCGGATCCGGAACCGCTATGGATCCGGACCGGATCCGATAATCTACAAACAAGTTATGGGTATCTATCTACCCGGAACCGAAAGACTGGACCCGAAATATCTACGGGTAGATAGGTATCCAGATCCGGACCTGACCCGATTTGAAACAAATAAGTATATGGATTGAAATTTGGACCCGAACACTTTTAGGGTACGGATCCAAATATAATAGTATCCGGACCCGACCCGACCCGATAGCACCTCTAATTACAAGGTGCCAAATTGGGGACATCTAAGAGCACTAATAAAAATTTGTTATTTGGCTCCACTTATATCAAATTTAAACCCCTAAATTATTAGAAAAAGGGAAAAAAAAAAAATAAGAGATCTTTCTATATTTTGGGTATGATTACATTTCTACTTTTGTACCCTTGAGACCTTGACCAATCCCCATTGGTTAGCCTAGGAATTTTAATGAGTGAGATGTTGCACAAGTTGATTTTTGTTTTATTCTTGGCTTGCTAACTATTGTTAGCTCTTTTAAAATAATTACTTTTTAGGATAAATATTATTTAACATAGGAAATTATAAAAAATATTATGATATTTATACAATATTTTTTTTTCTTAGTTTAACTATACAATTTATTGTTAATTATATTTAAGTTAAGTAGAAAAAAAATCCTTAAACATTAAAACAAAGAATAATAATGTGCTTCAGAGATATTTAGTTTAATAGAAAACTTACTATTTCAGTTAATAGTAGAAAATGTCCTAAAACAATAAAATGTAAAAAAAAAATATTATGCTTCAGAGATATTTTTTAATAGAAAATAATATGAACTATAAAGAAATATAATTGATTTACATACTCCTTTTATATGTTAAGTCGTAATAAACTCTTCAGGATATAGTTTTTCTGTATAAGAATTGTAAAGTTTTAATTACACAATGTATATGACAATATAAATTTTTAAGTAATGTGATGCATAGTTTGTCGTAACTACAAGATAATATTTAATTTACTTATAAAATATATTTTGAGATTTTTTATTAGATTTCACTACCTAAAAAATATAAAAAAAAATATGTTATAAATCATAGCGTCCACTAAATGTCTATCGGATAAAATAAGAAAAACCATTTTTTCCATATAATGTAGGTAATGTTATAAAATAAGAAAACCATTTTTTTCCCATTTTTTAGTAAATATACACGAATAATAATGCTATATGTTATTTGAACCAATTCGAGTAAACTTCAGGGGCTATTTTGTAAAAGAAACAACATCTATGCAAAATATTTCCCAACTATTCGGATTGCATACTAAAATATATCCATTTGGTATTAAATGTTTTTTTAGTTAATTTGTGTATTAAATAATTAACATTCAATATTTTTTCCATATAAAATTAAAGAATCTTTTAAGTTTTAGTTCCAAAAATATCAAGTAAAGAAGTGAAATGGAATCAATTTGATTAAAAGAAAAGAAAAAACAAGAAAATCCTTCCCCCTAAAAGGGAAACAATTCTGATTTTTGGTGGACCGTTTGATTGCTTTTTCTCTGTTTGATCTAACGGATATGGATGTCTCGTAGGGGGGGGGGTCCATATATTCTGCTATTTTTCAAGATTCTATTGCATAAAATTGGATGTGGAATAAACATAATTTTTTTCAGTTTTGTGCATTCTACTCTTTTAGAATTTTATTCTATTTCAGATGCCTGCGCTTGGTTTATGTCAGCCGTCTATTTAAAATGCACTATTATATTAAATGCTTCAGTTAATTCAGGCCGTTGAATTTTAAGTAATGATGTATAAATCATAATTTTTACTATTTTAGAGCTTCTTAGCATGACCATATCAAATTCACTGCTAAATTTTCCATTTATTTTTTTTCTTGATTTTATGTTATCATTTTAAAAGTGTTTTATGTGGTCAAGGTATTATGATACCCTTAAAATAATAACATTTTTTTTTATTTTGTTGCTCTTAATTATAAAAAATAGCATTTTGTAAAAAAAAAATTAGTTCAAATTTACCTCATGTAAATTTTTATGGAAATTATCTCATTTTAAATATAACTTTTCTTCAATAATTATTTTCGAGACGAAAACCGATAATAGCCCTAGTAACTAAAAATTGTGTTTATAAGAAATTTATTTAACTACCGTGGTAACTAATCAGACGATTATCAAAATTAAAAATAAATTAGAAGGACTTTCTCTATATTTTAGATAAATTGTGTATCAACTTAACCCAATTTGTTATCTATCGAGCAATTTGAAAAAAAAAAAATCAGTCCAATTTTATTAAATGACAAAAAAAAAATCTCAAATTGCATAAAATTTAATAAATGACATATATATCTGAAATTCTGAACTACGGAAAATATATCTACAATTTTGTTCTAAGTAAAAACCATCATGCTTCTTAAGTAATTTTATTATGCATTTAACATGCTTACAATTTTGCATTAAAAATGCTCCTAAAAATTTAGGTAGGCTTGTAATTTTATTTTTAAAAAAATAAGAAAAAAAAAGTTGAAGTAGGCTGCTTGAAGAGCACTCTACACTAAATTACTTGATTATACTCTATAATTAGAGAATCAAACCAGCTACAAAGAAGGTTAGCATGTTTAAAAAACATAAAGAAAAAACAAAGAGGTGTACTTGTAAACTAATACCAAAAATGAAAAAAAAAAAAAAAGATGCAAAAAAGAATTAGTAAACAATGTGGAACATTCATCATTATGTTACCTCATAGATTCTATTTGCAACTAAGTGCACTTCATGTTCTCTCCTATTCTGCTAAGTATAGAGTATAGACTAGTTATTATTTTTCTATTTTTGTTTTTGTTTTAGTCACATCAGCAGATGACAAAAAAAAAAATCTTAATGTTATTAGGTACAAAGCTAGAAAATAAGATAGAGTAGGACAATTATTTTAATATAAGAAATAATTGTGTAATTATATTAAATACAAGTATATATTGTAATTCTTTTTAAAAAAAAAAAAAAAAAAAAAGACATAACAAAAGAAGCATATTTTGAAAAAAAAAAAAATTATGCCAGAAGTAGGTAAATATCTCTCCCAGAAGCCACAAAAATGCAAGAACGTAGTTTTATATTAATTTTCCATAAAAAAAAATGTGTGTATTATTTTTCATTGCACCAAAATAAAATAAAATAAAAGAAGTAAAACTAGAGTGTTCTTAAGCTCACCAAGGTGAGCTTTAACTCCAAAATATATTATATCGGTTTTAAATGACAAATCCAAACTGTTGAAATCCATCTACTTAACAAGTGATGAATTTACATGCAAAGATTTTAAGTTTTTGAATTATTTTAGTATAAAGTCAAGCGGTCAAAATTAAAAGATTTATAAATTAATTTTAATACATTCATTTTTTGAACATTTTTTAACCACATGACTTTATACAAAATTTATTCAAAATTCTAAAAACTTTACATGTAAGTTCATGACTCATGAAATAAATTGATTTTAACAGTTTAGATTTATTATTTGAAACTAATCTAATACGTTTTGGAGTTCATCTCACCAAAGGACTAGTATCCTCTGCGAAGTTTTTACCTGCGGAGCTGATCAGACGGTCCAGATTTAATCTCAGCCGATGAGTGCTCGAAATGATGGAGCAGACAGTATTAATTTTGCTTTGAGATTCGTGCCATAATTTTATTTGATCCATCCGATCAAAACGAATGGACCAGATTAAAAAAACCGCACAGCTCCGCAGAGGATATGATTCCCTCACCAAACGCCTCCATGCATATGTAAATAAATGTCACATCTCAGATACAATAAGTTTACTTGAGAATGCCGACATATTGACCGTCAATATTCCTGTGGTCCCGTACCAGAATCAATTTATACATAAAATTTAAAATAATTGGCAACTTTTCCCTTATTTTTAAAATAGGAGGGTTCAATACTCTTTTATATCTTATTATGCTTCATATTTTATATCTTCATTTTAAAGTTTAATTTGTCAAGAACTGTTCAGTATGATATCCATGTTAAAATATGTTTGGAAATAAAAATTTATAAGTTTTGAAAAAAAAATTACTATTTTTGAACGGTAAAAAAACAGTGATTTTGTATCTATCTTAGAAACTAGTAAAAGAATTGCAAAAATTATGAAATTTCATCCCTCAAGTATATATTAGTATGGATATCATGTCGAACGGTTCAGATTGACAGTTTAAACTTTGAAAATGAAGATATACAATATGAGGTATGAAAGATATGAATTCGTATCCTTTGCATTAACTCAAAAGGGAATCTTTTGAGTTAATGATTCTCAACTGTCCGATCTATTTTAAGATTCGTGCAGATTAGAACTGCACTAATGTTGAAAAATTCCCTATGTTATAGGCAAGAGCCAGATTGACTCCGTTTAAAATTAGACATTTGAGATTCTTTAACTCAAAAGAGAATAGTTAATGCAGAGGATACGCGTTCTGAAATATATGAGGTATTAGAATCCTTCTCTTTCTAAAAATAAAAATATTCAATCTAAAAAGACAATGAAAACTGAAAAGTGAGCTAGAGATGATAAAATTGATTAGGAGTGTATAGACAGATATGCTAATATATATTAATTACTTATTTAAGCCTTGACCATGAAGTGATAGGTTTAGATGAGTAACTAATGAAGCACTTAGCCATGCGCATTACCGTTTTAGAGTTTAAATTACATCAAACATCCAGACTCCAGAGAGGATCGCCATTTATCAGTTCTATCCCTATGCTTTTGTGGTTTTATATTTCGCTCCCTAAGACAATACTAAAAATACTACTGCAAAATGTCATATATTATTTGAATTAGGGTTTTCTTCCATGAGTGAGGCTATACTATGCATAGCGCATATTGGTCTATTGTACTACGGATCAATATTTCATTTCTAAGAATTTATGTATTATTTTGTAAGATAGGTATAAAATCACTGTTTTTTAAAGATCTAGAATTTTTATATCAAGTGATTTTTTACCTATCTAAAGAAATAGTAAAAAAATTATAAAAGATGTAAAATTTAATCTACAAGTAAATTTTCATACAAAAATCATGCTAATGGTGAGAATAGACTGTTTGAACTTTCCAAATAGAGATTTTATTAATCCATAGTATGGACCAATATGCGACTATGCATAGTATCATAGCCTCACTCTGAATTATTAAGACTTTATCTTAAAAATTTTATCATTGAAGTGAACAATTGTACTTGGGGGACCAAAAGAACCCACAAAGGAGGAGATACTTCAGGGACAATTTTTCAAAATATTGCTCTATTTTAGAAGTTGCTTTGAATTTTTTTGGCATCCAGATACCCTTTTTGTACTCTCACTGATTGATGAGGCCAGATTTTGAATATTTAAATTTAGTGATGCTTTTCTTCTCTTTTCTATTATTCTCAAATTACGAAGTAAACCAGGAATTCGCATCCTCCGAGATATCTCAAACTTTGAGTGTTTTTTCGTAAAACCTTAACCGTTCAAATACATTATGCACGAATCTCAAAGCATAAATAATACATGATGAGATAGGCACTATCCTCGGATAGGCACCATCCTCGGATAGGCACCGTACATGTCAGTCACGCAAAAGTTGAGATATGTCAGAGGATACGCACACGTAAACTAGGGCTATTAGCCTCAGTGATTGCAAGAATAGCACAGAAGACATGATAAACTGGTACAACCACAATAAAAATGTAACCTCATTCCCAATTACTTATTGAACAAAACATTTGCCTTGGACTAGGATATAATATAAGCAATTTTATGTAAATTTAGAGTGAGAATATTGTGGGCTACAAATTAGAGAAATTATTTCTTTTTGTTATTAAGCTGTCATTTGTTTATTTTTGGCACTTTAGACGCCATCTGTATACACAAATGGCTAAGTAGCAGGTAACTGGTACCAAGTTGTACCAACTGCTATTGAGTTATCTTTTTAGCTAATCAATCAAAACCAATGCAATTTTTGGTTTATACTATCTTTTATTAATACCTTACTGAAATGCAAACTGGTACAACACACACCTGATGTGAGCATAGAAGTGTTTTATCGGTGCGGTACGACACAGATTTGAGATATCATTTAAGACCCTCTTATGCGGTTATGCCCATATCCTGATCTTACATAGAACCTTCAAAAAGTAGAGAAATAGAAAAGAAATATAAACTAATAAAAACAACTAGAGAAACAAATATGAAAAACAACAATAAAATATGACATCAAAACTGTCAAGCAAATAAAGAGGACAAATTGTGATTTATGATGAAGCCTCATTGCAACAAATTATTTGACTTTTCATGGATCTCAATGTGTTAAAAGAATAAAAAGAAGATAAAAAAAATACAGTTAAAACATGCAAATTTCCCATAAAAGCTCCTAACAATGTTTATTATCAAAACAAGAATTATATTTTGCAAATTTATGCCAAAGTGATTATTTAGTTCAAGATCTACAAACTAAAATATAGCTACCAAAATAAAATAAAAAATAACAAAATTGGGAAAAAGAGAAAACTGGTACAAACTGGTACAACAGCTTTTTTTTTTATAGCCACCTGTCATTGACTCCAGAAAAATATCTTGATGTGCGCATAGAAATTTATTATTGGTGCAGCATCATACAGATTTATGCATTCATTTAAGACTATTATGGTCATATATTGATTTTCATTGAAGAGCATGAGATCCTACATAAAATCTCAAAATTGATTTTAAAAAAAAAAAAACTACGAAACACAATTAGAAAAGCAAACATGAAAACTAACAACAAAATAAGACATCAAACCAATAAATTAAGAGGGTAAAGATACAACTTGTGATGAAACCTATCAGCAAAAAAAAGGGAAGAAGAAGAAGAAGATATATAATATGCAGAAAGCTTATAAATTTCAAATAAAAGCTCCAAAAAAAATTATTGGCGAAACAAGAATTACATCTTGCAAACCCTAGCCAAAGACCTAAGAACTACAATATAGGTACAAATCTAAAAATATGATAACAAAATTGAAAGCGCTATTTGGTAAATCATCTCACAACTCGACTAGTCATCATCTTTCTTTGGTTTTCTATATGTTTCTTCAAGATGCTTCGCCACAAACACGTAAGTATTGACTAATTTCTTCACATTTGGTACATTATAATTCTGTGCAATGTAAACTCCGCAACCAATTCCGGTCAGAAAGACGAAGCTACCCCTAAATAACCCCATTTTTAGAAGTACCCTGCAAGAATCAAAAAGGAGAAACAACACAAGTTACAAGATTTACTTATGCAAACAATGCAATGAAATGGTAACAAATATAGGTTGATACTTATATAACAATTCCATAATTAGGGCTCAATTGAGTATTGCTAACAGTGTTTTATCTTTCTTCTGCTGAATGCTGTAATTGTTTAAATTGCACCAATTTGGGGTTTTTTTTATTCAATATATGTTGTAACAGTACTAAATTAACTACACAATGATAGGTGATCATTATGTAAAAGGGTTTACCAGAAATAAAAGCAACCGTAAAAATCAAAATCTTTTTATCAGAACAGCCTTTCACAGAAAATTAATTTTAAGGAATTTATGCTGGGCAACCAAGTAGAGTAAATTAATCCGAATTGTACCAGTATGTGAATGGCTAAATCCGAATTGCACCAATTTGAGGATTTTGATTCAATATATGTTGTAACAGTACTACAAAATTAATGTTATCAGTATGTAAAATGCTTTACCAGAAATAAAAGATCCCGAAAAGAACAAACTATTTTACCAGAATAGCCTTTCACTCAAAATTAATAAAAACATTTACGCTGCACAACCAAGTAGACAAAATTAATCCGAATTGCACAAATATGTCGATAGCTAACGATTCGATTCAAAATCAAAAGAGATCTAACCTGAAAAGGAGAGAAGCGCGAATCAAGGCCGATCTAACGACGCCGCCAATTCGAAAACTCACTTTTCCTTCTCTCCACTTTTCGTTTCTCTCTCTCTTCTTTTTCCTTCCTTTCCAAGAATTTTAAAGAACTGGAATCATCCTGTTTAGAAAAAAAACACCTTGCGACTTATTCAAAATATGAACGGCCCAGATATACCAAAATAAAAAGCAGGCCGATCCGGATTGAATTGGGCCGGATTTTGTAGGAGGAGAAGAACTTGTATTTTGTCTACTTTAAAGTTTAAAGTTTAAACTGAGATGTAGAAAAGAATTTTAAATATTAACAGAATTACTTCGGCTTTATGCAGTGCACAATTAATATAGACAGATGAAAAAATATACAATTGATGTTGCATAAAGTCAAAATAACTTTTTTAATATTTTTTGCACAAAAAAAAAATCACTGTTCCTGTAAAACAAATTAGAGCAGTTTGGGTCTGATTGGCTTCATAACCGTCCGATCTGCTATAAGATCCGTGCACACATATTAAAGCAAATGTGCACGGATATTAAAGCCATGCGCATGGATCTTAAAGCTGATCGGACGGTTATGAAGTCCATCGAGCACAGTTTGAGTCCGATGGGCATCGGACCCAAACTGCTCTAAAA